>JACXGM010020969.1:0-17510 GCA_016801145.1 Umbra pygmaea | reverse complement strand
CCCTATTGTACTTTAGCCTAATGTTAGCTATTAGCTATTCCGGTCTGACCACTGCCTTGTTTTGGATGATTCTGCCTTGGTGTTTTCCTATTGTACCGTAGCCTATACTTTGCTGTTTGCAAGTCTGGTCGGATCCCTTTCTTTTGACTGCCTGAATAAACATTATTGTTCACTTTTAACTCTGGGAAGTATCATTACACCAACACTCAGCTCGACTGTTTCAAACAGATTATCTAGTTATGAACTATTTTTAAACATTACATGCAGATCTTGGTTGCATTCAATTAAAACTATTATAATAAATTATTATGCTAAAAAATAATTTATTTAAATGTATTGAAGAAGTGTCCAAAAAATGTTAATGTCATTGCGATTACAAAAGAGATGATACAATACTTTTTCAGTTTCAAGACAGGGTATCTAGCGCATCCTGTAAAAATCTTTTTCAATCCAATTACAAATGTATAGCCTAAAACTTGAATGTATTGTTATGTTAGTAATTCAGCAAGTTTAGTACAGTTGTGTGCTATCGTACGTGTTTTATCCTCTATGGAGATATGGAGAGCATCGACAATGTGGAATTGGCTGTCAATTGATTTGTACAGTAAATGACTACTTGTGTAGTAATCTATTAATACAGCTAAATCAGCTGTTGGCAACAGTGACCATATTAATGACATTTAAACTGTAGACAAACTACTACTCTTATCTATTCATTGCTGCTTGACAAAACTTAAAGTTCAAACAGCAATGTGCTGTATACAATTAATTTGGAATTGTTAAATGTAACTTGCAATATGGGGTAGTTGCGATGCACACACATTCATGAATGATCTGATCATATAAAGAAAATGACAAATACATCAAGATTGATTGAAATATATTAAAGTTTTCTGAAAAAAACAAAGTGGTTGGAGAACGAAATTGAGATTTGCATTGAGAAAGTGGTTGAAAAGTGAACGCAAGAGGTTTGTGTTTCTTAGTTGTGTGTCACGTGTGACCAGGCAAACGAGAGAGGGCACACTATATTAAAATCCAATGGTAACAGCAGGCTTAATGCCCCAGTCTTTACTGACAGTGGAGTCAAGTAATTGAGAATGCAGCATTATACAGCATGTGAGTGTAGAATTAACCAATGATGCAGGGACGTGCACAGGTACGGGCTATTGTATAAACAGCCCGTTTGCCCTGATTGGCTTATCTGCCCCTTTGGAGAAAGAGACTAAATAAACTTTTTTTTGTGGCTGCATCAATACGGTAAGCCCATCATTAGTAAAGTTACCTAAAATTAAATCGCAATATCATCCAGTTCTGTGTTAATTAGTTTTGCCACCATAACGTCAGCGTTGCCCTCTGCCCCCAGTCACATGACATAGTGTCTATTCTCACGCAGGTGGTCTAAAGGGTGCACTGCGAATGAAGGAGAGGGAGAACCCTTCCTTTTTCACGTGACTTTTTGAAGTTATGGAGATAATGACAAATGCCCTGTGAATAGTTAAAAAATATATATTTACTTGTGTCTCAAATAATGTGCAGCTTCAGCTTGTAACGTTTGCATCACGCATCTAACTTATATTGACGTGTAGTCATGCTTTTGTTACATGAACCAAAGCTAAGTAATAGCCTTTGTAGCAGCTACCACCAATGGGCTAACCACAAACATTCCAGTTCACAGAGAACTGTGAAAAGTAAAATACTTTTACCAGCTGTATTGAAATAAGGGTTGGTAAGGTGCTTTATAACATGTTGTAATTGCTCTTTATACAATATATATCCATATATATATATGAAATACCAGAATCATTGACTGGTTTCACAGAAACTCAACTGGCTGCAATAACTTGTTCAGTTGTCTTTTTAGCAGTGAAACGTACAAAATACTAAGTTACTTTATTCAGATTCTAATAACTCTATTCAAGGCAAGGCCCTATAACACCTACTGTACTATATAGCTGTGGTATAGAACTGTAAATAACTATAGGATAAAAAAAATTCACTTTATGAGATAAAAAGTTAATGCGGGGGGTGCCATTTTTCCATGTTAGAACAATAGCTTCTCCAAATGTCTGTGCACGTCCCTGCAATGATGGATAATTACTTAAATAATCGTATCATATCTGTAATGATACTTGTTATATCTGACTATTTGGCACACCCCTAGTTCATCACAAGACCACAAAAGCAGTGATAAGCCTCGAAAACAGGAAGACTAGATTGGAGTTATCAAAAAACATCAACAAACAACAACCTGTACATTTCCTGAACATCATACGCTTGGGGATGGCATCTTGAGTCAGCACCTCAGTGTGGGTGTTGCAGCCATTCCATGGGGTGGTAGCGTCTGAAGCTGCCAACTGGGATAACGGTACCAGGAACAAGTACATATATTGTTCATCATCCTTTATTTGGTGAAAGGTGGAAATCCTGCTTTCTAGTTCGGCCACTCTTATTGTTAGGTGACAGCACTCATTCAGTACAGCTGGAGTCCATGTTGGTTTGTTCTAATTCAAAAGATAGTTCCCCAAAATAACTTCAGAATGCTTTCCAGGGAGATATAAAAAAAATTGCAGTGAAAAAGCAGAGAAAACGTCTAAAGAATAGTCTAAAGTATAGTCTAAAGTATAGTCTAAATTATAGTCTAAAGTATAGTCTAAATTATAGTCTAAAGTATAGTCTAAAGTAAAGTCTAAAGTATTGTCTAAAGCAGGGGTGTCAAACCAGATCCACATGGGGCCTAGTGTCTGCAGGTTTTTGCTTTTACCTTGTACCTGAATGATTGAATGTCACTAATTGGTTAGGATCTCGCCTCACCCTGCAGTCTACGTCTTAATTGGGCTCTAATTGAAAGGAAAGACCAAAACCAGCATACACTCGGCCCTCCGTGGAACCGGTTTGACACCTGTGGAAAGTATAGTCTAAAACTGTCTAAGAAAGAAAAAGCAGAACAGAGCAGATTGCAAAGCAGAGCGAAGCAAATCAAGGACACGCCGTTCTCTGAGTATTCAGACAATAGGATGCATCTTTAGATGGGACCTTAAATGGGTGACCTTAATCCAATTGAGCGTGCATTTCACTTGCTAAAGGACAAACTGAAAGCAAAATCCCCCGAGAACTATCAGGAACTTAAGATAGCTGTGGCAGATCATCACCAGGGAAGAATACCAGCATCTGATGATGTGTATGGGTTCCAGTATTCAGGCATTCATTGGCTACAAATGATTCCCAACCAAGTAATAAAAATTTCAATTTATTTCATGATTATTTGTTTGTACAATTGCTTTAAAACCCCTAAAATGGAGGAGCTATATAATTCAATGGTTGTAATTCCTACGCAGTTCATTAAATAATTTTGACACAACTGATAGGAAGACAGGCATGTAGGGGGAGACAGAGAGGAGGGGCAGAGACAGTGGCTGAGCTGGGATTCAAACCGTCATCGCCAGGGCACATGAAGTCCAGAGTTGGGAGCTCAGATCTCTACACAGAACTCTACACAGAACTCTACACAGAACTCTACACAGAACTCTACTCAGAACTCTACTCAGAACTCTACTCAGAACTCTACTCAGAACTCTACTCAAAACTCTACACAGATCTCTACACAGATCTCTACACAGATCTCTACACAGATCTCTACACAAATCTCTACACAAATCTCTACACAAATCTCTACACAAATCTCTACACAGAACTCTACACAAAACTCTACACAAAACTCTACACAAAACTCTACACAAAACTCTACACAAAACTCTACACAGATCTCTACACAGATCTCTACACAGATCTCTACACAAATCTCTACACAGAACTTTTGATTGTTTCCTGTCAAACTCATTGTGGTGGCATACAGAGCCAAAATGATGATAATATTTTTCGGACCTGATTGGACATGGTATTTATTAAGGAACCTATTTCAGAACAATCTATAATGGTTTCAGGATCCTGATTGGTTTCTGCGTAGGAAGTACTCAATATCCTAATCAGAGGACTTTTACAAGCTTTTCTGAAAATGATTTTCGTCATTTCGATCTATGCTGTATGTGGACCTGACAAGGTTAGCTATTCTAATGTCAGGCAATGTTTGGAATCTCCTGTCTGATGCAGGCAGTAGATATGGCTCAGGGCTCGGGGTTAATTCTTTTACCTCACACAAACCCTGCATCCTCAATGTGAGGCCATTTGCGATTCATGTTATGTAAAGCGTCCTTGAGTTCAAAGAAAGAATTATATTCAATTATATAAATCGATTTGAGGTTTATTTACTTTATTTTCCTTCCCCTTAATGTTCCAAAACATGTCCTAAAAAATAATTTCTGTTTTAACCTTTAACCCACACATTTCTCTCCCTTTAGTTTAACTTTTTCTTTTCTGTATCACCCTGATTCAATGTAAAAGTCTTTTATATCATTTGTGACAACACTCGTGACAGTCGTGACAGTGAGGTGAATGACAGGTTCAGGTTTTTGTCTTCAGTAAACAGAGAAATCTTTGGCTTTGTATTGGAAAACAACCTATAAACAGGTTTGTATTGGAACATCACCTATGAACAGTTTTGTATTGGAACATCACGTATGAAGAGGTTTGTATTGGAACATCACGTATAAACAGGTTTGTATTGGAACATCATGTATGAACAGGTTTGTATTGGGACATTACCTCTAAACAGGTTTGTATTGGGACATTACCTATAAACACGCTTATATTGGGACATTACCTCTAAACAGGCTTATATTAAGACATTACCTCTAAACAGGCTTGTATTGGGACATTACCTCTAAACAGGCTTGTATTGGGACATTACCTCTAAACAGGCTTGTATTGGGACATTACCTCTAAACTGGCTTGTATTGGGACATTACCTCTAAACAGGCTTGTATTGGGACATTACCTCCACATACTCATCTTTCTTTCAACACCAAACCCAATGCAGGTATACGTGGCCAAAGAGCTATATGATTTTTTTCATCTGACCGTTTCATCAAGTTCCAATCCAACTGGCATTGCAGTTTAGTAAATCCCAAGAGCTTGGTGATTTCTCTCAGTAATACTTGTTTATATCAAACCTTCAAAATATGTTATTGGCATGGGAGTGGCCTCTTACTGTGCATGGGTCTATTATGTTTGGTAAGTTGTACAAATATTTAGGTATTTTTTACATTTGTGTACCCCACCTGATTAATGAGGATCAACAACCCATTCTATTTTTATCTTTGCCTTTCCCCTGGTGACAAATGGATTTTACAAGTGTTACCTCACTGTTGCCGTATTTATACTTGTTTACATAACCAGCGAAACATCAGGTCATGGAAGACCACATTACATGAATTCCACGTTACGCTAAAGACAAAGTCAAAGTCGTTTATTTATCATATGCATCAAATGACATCACATCATCCTATGAAGAGAAATTCTTTTGACATGGCTCGTCACATCTATGAGGGGGCTTGAAAAGATTTACAACAATATAAAGAATTTTAAAACAATAATGACAATAGCAATAATAATAATAGGCTATGTACTGAGCAGTGATCTGGAAAATGTACAAAAGGTAGAAGTAATAAATATTAAGAATGGCATGGAAAATTGCTTTACAACGTCCATTTGAATTCCTCTACATCAGATGTAGAGAGCATAAAGTGACCAGAGAATGTTAGTGCTCAACAGATGATTTGTGATCAGTGTCAGTGTTCCATGTTGAGCAGCCGAATGGCCTGGGGGAAGAAACTGTTTTTAAGTCTGGTAGTTCGTGCCTTGATGCTCCGGTAACGTCTGCCAGACGGTAGCAGTGAGAAAAGTTCATGGCCTGGATGGCTGTGGTCTTTTAGAATGTTCTTAGTTTTCCTAATGCATCGCTTCTGGTAGATGCCTTGCCCGGAGGGGAGGGAGCAGCCTATGATGTGCTCCGATGACTTCACCACCCTCTGAAGGGCCTTACGATCAGCAGCAGAGCAGCTGCCGTACCAGGCTATAATGCAGCCTTAGAGGATGCTCTCAATGGTGCACCTGTAGAAGTTAGTTAAAATCCTGACAGACATGCCAAATTTCTTGAGTCTCCTCAGGAAGTATAGGCGCTTTTGGGCAGTCTTTGTTGCCGAGATTGTCTGTCTGGACCATGTAAGGTTGTCACTGATGAACACCCCGAGGAACTTCAACTCTGAAACTCTCTCGACTTCAGCTTCATCGATGTGTATGGGGGCAGGACCCTCCCTCTGCTGCTTCCTGAAGTCCACTATCATCTCTTTTGTCTTGCTGACGTTGAGAGAGAGGTTGTTGCTCTGGCACCAGGTAGCCAAGGCTCCTACCTCCTCTCTGTAAGCAGTCTCATCGTTGTTAAAGATGAGACCTAGGATGGTTGTGTCATCAGCAAACTTTATGATGATGTTAGAACTGCGTGTGGCCACACAATCATAAGTGAACAGAGCGTACAAGAGGGGGCTCCGGTGCTCAGGGTCATTGTGGAGGAGGTGAGGTTGCCCATTTTCACCATCTGGGGTCTAAAGCCCAGGGCTCTAAAGCCCAGGAGTTAAAACCCAGGGTCCTGAGCTTGGAGATGAGCTTAGCAGGAACAATAGTGTTGAATGCTGAGCTGTAGTCCACAAACAGCATTCTCACGTATGTTTTCCCTTTTTCCAAATGGGAGAGGGCGGTGTGTGCCGTCAGTGCGATTGCATCGTCTGTAGATCTGTTGGGGTGATATGCAAATTGTAGGGGGTCCAAGGTGTCTGGAAGGGCGGTGCAGATATGGGTTCTGACCAGCCGCTCGAAGCACTTCATGATGATTAAGGTCAGTGCTACTGGGCGGTAGTCATTTAGGCAGGTGATGTGAGGTTTTTTTGGAACCGGGATAATGGTGGCCTGCTTGAAGCAGGAGGGAACTGCAGACTGGGTTAGGGAGAGGTTGAACATGGAGGTGAATACCTCCGCTAGCTGGTCGGCGCATCCTCTTAGAACACGGCCAGGAATACCATCTGGCCCTGGAGACTTCCGCGGGTTCACTCTTTTGAAAGCTCTCCTTACGTCAGCCACATCCAGGGACAGAGTGCAGTCGTCTGGGTTCTCAGCCAGCTTTTCAGGAGTGATGTTGGCCGCCTCAAACCGTGCGAAGAAGGTGTTGAGCTCATCAGGGAGCTAGGCGGGGGGGTGGGTGTCACAGCAATTTCTGCCTTTGTACTCAGTTATCTGCCGCAGTCCACACCACATGCGCCTGGGGTCGGAGCTGTTGTAATTGGACTCCAATTTGTCCCTGTAGTCTCTTTTAGCATCTCTGATGGCCTTCCGTAGGTCATATCTGGCCCTCCTCAGAGCCTCCGGGTCCCCAGAGTTATAGGCAGAGGACCGTGCTACAAGCTTGGCACGGACATTGCCGTTAACCCAGGGCTTTTAGTTGGGGAAGGTCTTAACATTGACCCGTGGAACGACATCATCTATGCAATTGGTGATGAATGCTGAGACAGAGTCAGTGTATTCATCAATGCTGTCACCAGCTGCAAAACGGAAGATCTCCCAGTCTGTGGTTTCAAAGCAGTCTTGGAGAGTAGTGATGGATTGCTCACTCCATTTTTGGACTGATCAAAAAACATTTTTTCCTGTTTAAGACGTTGTCTGTAGGTAGGGAGGAGAAGAATGGAGATGTGATCTGCCTTTCCAAAGGCAGGGCGGGGGATGGGTTTGAAGCTGTTAGGGATCGTTGAATAACAATGGTCAAGTGTCTGATCACCCCGAGTGTGAAAAGAAATGTGCTGGTAATATTTGGGCAGCATTTTTTTCATGTTTGTCCAGTTAAAGTCTCCAACAACAATGAAAACAGACTCAGGATGAGGGACCTCTAGGCCACTTATTATTCCATATATTCCCTCAAGCGCGCGCGCCTTATCCGCCTGCGGAGGGATGTAGACTGCTGTGATTATAGCGTACGTAAACTCCCGAGGGAGATTGAAGGGGTGTATGTTTACAGTTAGTAGCTCCAGGTCCGGTGAGCAGTGTGTTGAAATAACTGCGGCATCCGAACCCCAACGAGAGTTAACCATAATGCAAACCCCTCCGCCTCTTTGTTTACCTGACTCCGAGGTTCTGTCCTGCCGGTAGATGGAGAAACCAGCTGGCGTAATAGCCGTGTCCGGGATGGTGGAATCCAGCCAGGTCTCTGTGAATGCTAGCACGCAGCAGTTTGCAATGTCCCGCTGGAAGATAATCCGAGGATGAAGTTTGTCCATTTTATTGTCAAGTGATTGAATATCCGCTTCTTTTTCCTTGGTCGCCTGCGAATGAGTAAACAAGTCGTCGGCAGGATAGTGGAGTCGCAGCAGTCGCTCCGGTAAGTGGAAAAAAGTCTGTATCCAGTGAATTATGTATGTCCAAAAGTGCTAGTCAATCATATTGTATGAGCGCCAGTGCAGAACATGCAGAAATAAAAACAAAAAAAAACAGCAATTAGCCAAAACCTGCATAGAGTAAACAGAGCCATTGTCTGTGCTACCATCCTCTACGGCGCACAGCAACACCTAAGACGTACACTACTGGTCAAAAGTTTTAGAAAACCAATATTTTTCATGTTCTATTGCAATTTACATAGTTCAATGTCTCAATATTCTATAAAATTAAAGTATATAATATCCCATTGAAGATCGAAGGAATAGTTATACAAAATGTAATCCAAGTACTTGACTAGCCACCTTTTGCAGATACAGTCGTAATTGGGATCAGCAATTTCATTTTGATCTATCAAATAACTGAAATACACAGTAATATTTCAGTAGTGAAATTAGGTTCATTGGATGAACAGAAAACGTGCAATATACATCAAAAGGAAATCAGACAGGTGCATAAATTTGGGCACCCTGAAATATCACATCAATATTTATTTGAGCCTCCTTACAGTGTTTTGGGTCGTTGTCTTTTTGAAATATCCAGCTCTGGCATAACTTCAACTTTGTGACTGATTCTTCTACATTATTCTCAAGGATCTGCTGATATTGAGTGGAATCCATGCGAACTTCAACTTTAACAAGATTCCCAGTTTGATGAACCTCCATCAAATTGTGTGCAAGTGTTTGTCATGGAACGATGTGTTCTTTTGTCACCAGGCATAACGCCCCTTGTTATGACCAAATAATATCTTACTGGTGACCATGATTTCTTCACCTTTTCTATTTGTTTGATAGGTCACTGTTAAGATATGAACTCCATTTACCTGATCATCTTGTCTTAATTAGGGACTTCATAAAACTTGTGAACTCAACAAGTTGAAAGTAACAACTGAAAAAGTAATCGTAAAAGTAACTTTACTCAACACTGATGACAACCATGCGACTTTCTGTTGCAAGGTAGGGAAAATAACGTATAGTCCAGGAGAACCTTCCAGGCAATCGGGGGGACATGGAGGCATACAGTCAAGGGGGAAGCCCATAGAGAGTTCATGAAAAGCATCGGAACAAAATTTTTCAGCAACATTTTGATGGATTGGAAATACTTCGGTATTTGACAAGTGAATTGATATGAAGTAAGATTCGGATTGATTCAGATTTCTCTTGGCTCAGCTACCAGAAGAATTACAACTTTCAGACAGGTTGCTCACATCACATCTATGTCGTCAAGCTCAGCTTGAGGCTGCGCAGTACGGTCAGCTACCACCTGAAAAGTGCTTCTAATTGACTTCACTTGGTCTCCGTCGAAGTCAATGGCATTGCTTGGTCCATTTTAAATACTGTCTATGTGGTGAATGTGCGAAATGTGTTGTGCTTTCAGGAAATGTAAACGAAATACTTTGTCATTACGATATAGACAAATGAATGTGTACTAGACAAATATGCCCATATTTATTAGTGTTTTCTGGCAATCTTTTGACTGCTTTGCTTACTAAAAAATATAATAACAAAAGAGTGTTGCGATACATTGCAGTATCGATTTTTTTCTCCCATCCCTAATGTGAATACTTATGTACATATGCTTTTTTCGTTTTTTCTTCTCACATTGTCATTATGGGGTATTGTTTGTAGAATTTTGAGGGAAATAATGAATTTCATCAATTTGGGAATAAGAGTGTAACATAACAACATGTGGAAAAAAGTTAAGTGATGTGAACACTTTCCTGATGCACTGTACTACAATGTATATTCAGTTAAATAACCTACATAAATAATGTTAGATTTCATAAAAATTCAGCTTTTCATTTACAATTTACACTTTTCAACTATCTTGTTTATTTTATATCAGAGATAACCATTTCAGAGGTGAATGTATTTATTTAAATAAATGTTTTATTTAAGTTCACCAGTGTGCTGTCCAGTTGTTATGGCAGAGCCCAGACCAATAAAAGGGTTGTATACAGTCATGGTCAAAAGTTTTAATAATTGTACTCCAGAACGTCATGAAGACCGATCAGATGAATTGCTATGAATTGCAAAGTCCCTCTTTGCCAAGAAAATGAACTTAATCCCCAAAATGCATTTCCACTGCATTTCAGCCCTGCCACAAAAGGACCAGCTGCCATCATGTCAGTGATTGTCTCGTTAACACAGGTGAGAGTGTTGATGAGGACAAGGCTGGAGATCACTCTGTCATGCTGATTGAGTTAGAATAACAGACTGGAAGTTTAACAGGAAGGTGGTCCTTGAAATCATTGTTCATCCTCTTTCAACCATGGTTACCGGCAAGGAAACACGTGCCGTCATCATTGCTTTGCACAAAAAGGGCTTCACAGGCAAGGATATTGCTGCTAGTAAGATTGAACCTAAATCAACCATTCATCAAATCATTAAGAACTTTAAGGAGCTTTGTTGTGAAGAAGGTGTCAGGGCACCCAAGAAAGTACAGCAAGCGCCAGCATCATCTCCTTAAGTTGATTCAGCAGCGGGATCACAGCACCACCAGTGCAGAGCTTGCTCAGGAATGGCAGCAGGCAGGTGTGAGTGCATCTGTAAGCACAGTGAGGCCAAGACTTTTAGAGAAAGGCCTGGTGTCAAGAAAGGCAGCAAAGAAGCCACTTTTCTACAGGAAAAAAAGTAGGGACAGACTGATATTCTGCAAAAGGTACAGGGATTGGACTTCTGAGGACTGGGGTAAAGTCATTTTCTCCTGCCATCCGGAAAACACTTTGTCCGGAGAAGACAAGGTGAGCGCTTCCATCAGTAGAGACCAATACTTGCAATTCTCAAAACGTTTGACCATGACTGTAAAGGTCATTTCAGTTATGGGTTGATGTTAAACATAATAAACTTACTGGATGGTGCAGCAGAGGGGGGTACAGACTGTTGAGGGGGACCCCAACCCTTCATGTTGTAAGCAGACACCTGGACGTAGTAAAGCCTCCCCTGAAGTAGACACAGACACAGACACACACACAGACACAGACACAGACAGACACAGACAGACACAGACAGACACAGACAGACACAGACAGACACAGACACAGACACACACACACACACACACACACACACACACACACACACACACAGGCAGCCTGTTAATACTGAGATTAGAGATAGTGTGTGTGTGTGTGTGTGTGTGTCTGTCTGTGTGTGTGTGTGTGTGTGTGTGTGTGTGTGTGTGTGTGTGATATTAAAAGGAATGTTAGCACTCACACTCATATCTTATAGATTCTGTCTGAATAATAATTAGCATACTGGTAAAGTACATACTGTTAAGTATATAGCAAGCCAGTTTGACTGTATTGAAAAAAACTCCATTAAATTATGTCTTGAAAAAACAAAATCCAACAATATTTTAGTTGTCCAACATTAAGCATTGTTCTAAATATCAAAGTAAATAGTGTCAAAGTAATGAAGTGCACACTCCCTCCCTCAGTAGCTGTTCTTATCTCTGTACTCTGTAGCTGCGGCGCTGAGCTAACGGTTAACTACCCGCCAGGCAACATTGCAAGTTCACTGAGTATTTCTTTTTTCATTTACAGCAATGGCCTGGGGAGATGGGGGGGATGAATGAGCCAATTGAAAGCTGGGGATGATTAGGTTACCATGACGTTATGAGGGCCAGATTGGAAATGAGTCCAGGACACCAGGGTTAACACCCCTACTCTTATGAATAGTGCCATGGGATCTTTCGTGAACACAGAGAGTCAGGACACACATTTAACATCCCAGCAGCACTGGTCTTCCATCCAGGGACTACCCAGACCTGACCCTGCTTAGCTTTATAAGCAAACCAGCAGTGCAATACAGGGCTCTATGCTGTTGGCCTATGCTGAACATGGTTAGTTCAAGTAATCGCAGTTACAAACGATGACAGATCAGTGAATCTGTCAGGTGCATAGGGGATAAAACAAAAAGGAAGAGGGAAGAAATCTCAAAACAGGTACTGTTTCTATTCTTGACCGTGTTCCAGACTGTTCAAATATTAGAAAGCACTGATTTGTGGTAGTTTCACCATGTTTCACTTGTCTTACTGTAAGCTGGTTTGAATAAGACCATATGATAAATGACTGATATGTAAATGTTTAGACTTGATAATAATCTAGCAATCAGCGTTGTTTTCAAACCTAACTAAAACTTTATGTTAAAAATAGTTTTGCAAAGTATTATTATGGCTACATCTGCCTGTGTTGATTGTTCAATTGTAATAATTTCACTAGTTAAAAATGTACATCATGTAGAGGAATAGAGTATATTTAAAGCTTGGTGAAGCCAATACAAATGAATAGTAACACATTAACATCAATGAATTAGTTGTTATTATACAAATCATAAAAAAGGTGTATATATTAGTGTAACTATTTTAGTGTAACTATTTTAGGTACTCTTTGAAAATATGAAGTTGTGAATGTTATCCAAAAATTAGCAGTTATTTTAATTATATGTTGGACTGCAGTTTATGCTGTATGTTCTGTACATGTTACTTCTATATCATAGTATATATAACACTCAAACTTACATCTGTTCTATAACTTCAGTTGGCCTATTAAATTACATGGGAGAGGGACATCATTACCCCCCGCCAAAAAAAATATATTTTTCCATCCCTCCAGTAGGGTTCCAGAGACAGGTAGAATCCATGCCGAGAGGCCTCTTGCATGTCACAAAAGTCTAAGTCGCTGCCTCTGCTAAAAGTGCATCGCGGTGGCCAGGGTTTGTACCCTGGTCACAACAGTAATGACGATGCCTAATAAGTCTTTTTAGGTACAGCGCTGCACAGGTGGCTGGTTAAAGGTACAATATGTAGTTTTACAAAACAATAACAAAATACGTACTTTGCATTAAAAAGCAAACATCACTATACCTATATTCTATATACGTATTTCTTAATTGTGTACTTACATTATCCTAAATGTTTCCACCAACTTTCCAACCCAGAGAAATTTGTAATATAATTCGAAGACATGGGACGTTTCATTTTGTCTTACGCCAATGGCTTCATATAACCTTTGACTCCTCTAGTTGCTCTAAGTTCCAGAGAACCACCAAACATAACGTGAATAAAGTTATAATATTTTTAACAATACATTACTTTGTCAGTGAACATTTTTTTCTGCCGGAGACGCTAGATTGGAAGGTTGTCATTGACGACGATAACAAAACCCATGATCCCACGCTACTTCCCGACGTCATCCAAGTAAATCTTTTGCTATTGTTTTGATGGAGAGACCCCTAGCGGCCAAAAACTACATATTGTATGTTTAAATAGTCAGAAACAATTAACCTTGTTCCTAATATGTATTCCGTAACTTGGTCATGTCATTCTTGCGCAACTTCTTGTAAAGGATGGTTGCCCGGAAATTGAATTAAGGTTGTGTAGTAATCTAATATGTTATCCTCCCACTGTCCCACATATGTATCGACTTAACGGTCTAGTGATGAATTAGCAGTGTGATAAATATCTGACAGCTTGGCGACACGTGCTCCGAGGAAGCATGTTATCTACGACCATCCCGCACCTGAGATGGGATGCAGACGAGTCAAAGCTTAAAGGGGAATTGGACATGATGAATTTGAATCAGGAGAAAATGGGGACAAAACATTATGCAGAAATAAAAAAAACATATTCATGCAAAGTTGCATTGAAGCTGTTGTGGCGCCTGACTCCTTACTGAGACACTTTATATTGGTATTTACTAACTTGTCACCCTTTTGTTTGTATATTTGTGTTGCAACGATTAGCCAAATCCCTTCAGTTTGCTATTGGGTACAGTTGTTGTGCTATATAGCTTAGCATATTATGCTAGTTTTCTTAAATATTCGTAGAGTGTGAGGTTGGAAGAATCATCACAAACCCTTCGTCTTTCCTTTTGCACTAATAGGTTGTGGGCTATATATCCCAAAAAGCATACATGAATTCACACTAGGAAAAGTTACTGGAAATATTTAATATAATACAGCTCTGGATAAAATAAAGAGACCACTGTGAATATTTCTTAAATCAACCCTATTGAAAACAGAAAAAAAAGATGTATGGTCACAAGCCATCAAACAAAGGCAAGCTGCTTGAGTTCTTGCATCAGCTGTGTCCTAAAGTCACCCAACATCCATGTGAAAGACTGGTGGAGAGCATGCCAAGATGTGTCATGACAGCCAGGACTAGATAGGGCTGTCCTGGCAGGTAATTGGTGGTGTGATGGACTATTGTTTGCTATATGTACTAGTCCAGTGCCCGGGCTCTGTCTGCCACTTGTTGTCTGTAGTTGGTTAAGCTTTGCATGTGTGGGATTCTGAAACGTCTTTAAATTATTGTGGGTCTGAGGTGTATTTCACATTTTAGCTGCCAAAGCTTCGCTGCTCTCTGTCTCTGGTCCTGCGCTGTGCTCACTCAGTGTGCCAAGTAAAAAGCGGCAAAAGCCAATGTGGGCTTGTTTTACCAATATTTATTTAACTATGTCCTTTGCATTTGTAATCCAAACAACGTAAAACTTGGCAGTCCACTTACTCCTGCCCGTAGCAAGAGACCTGTCATGTTTGAAATCCATCGGACTAACGGTTCGAGAGATATGTGCATAACACACAAACAGACAGACAGACGTTCCTGCAATTTATAGATAGATTATTGTTTGTATTATTTAAACAGTGTTGTGTGGTTTCAATGTTTTTGGTTTGGCGCGTCACGTTCTGGGCACTGAGACATAACTAGCTACTCTGGGTAGATCACCATTACGCATGGGAGTAGTAGATTAAGTAATAATCATCACTTGGGGGTAATTAATATTCAGGGTGGCTATAGAGACTCAGTGCTCCAGGAGGTCGGCACGTGTTATTGTGAATGTTACATTCCTGTCATGTGAGAGAGAATCATGTGGCGCCTGTTAACATCGGCACATCTGAGGGAGATTGTGAGTGCACATTTTTGATTGAGCCTATTATTAATTATTGTTATACAATTATTATTATTCCACCAAATATTGATTTCTGAACTCTTGTTTCTACTGTGCTGTTCTAGGTCTGACAACACTGAATCTGTTATTTTGACCAGTTGTCTTTTTCTGCAAATAAATGCTCTGAATAACAATAGTTGATTTCAAATGTGGTAGAAATGTTGTCAGTAGTTCATGGAATAAAACATGTCTCCGTTGCAAATGAGAAACAGTTCTCAATCGGGACACTTGGTGAAAAGGTGAAAAAAAACACATACCTATCACTAGTAAAACCAGAGACAGTGGCTGAATCCCAATATGCATACTACATACTAAAAGTACGTACTACGCAGGTGGTGCTAAAGTATGTACTATTAAGTATATAGTAAGCGAGTATGCTAGCATAAGGGATATACTAACGCGTCATAACGTTGCATCTAAAATTAGACCACTTCCAGAAGCGATGAAGCCCGCGAAGCTTGAACAGTAAACATTTGGCACAACCAGTTCGCATTTAACTTAAAATGTATTTTATATTAGTACAATGACCAAAAACTAATGTAATGACACGTTTATTATTATCTAACTTTTGGATACTTACATTTCACAGCCAAAGAAGAATTTCGGCTTCGGAAACCCCTTCTATTTTGTGTCGCAACGGATTGTGGGCAATATAAGCCCAAAAAGCATGCAGGGTTGCATACTTCGAAAAATCCCCCAAAAATAGTAGACCATCCGGGGACATACTATTTTTGCGTACTATGGTTTGGGACATACTAAATGTAGCCTGGCATACTATTTAGTATGCATACTTTGCGTATTGAGACGCAGCCAGTGATGATTTTGCAGTGGTCTTATTCTTTTCTAGAGCTATAGAAGGACATCTGGGCATTTTGGCTTAACATATTACGGTTTGGTGCATACTGATGTTAATCTGATGTTAATCTGATGTTAATCTGATGTTAATCTGATGTTAATCTGATGTTAATCTGTCTGTCACATGTGTGGGAGGTTAAAAGGAGGAAGACCAAAGCAGGATGCAGTTTGTTGATTTAATAAAGAATACATCGCGGTTCCAGGCTCGCTTATCACAGGACAAATGTATATAGAAATGCACAAAGACAGGTGACAATACTGTAGTATACTCTTATACACGGTACAGAACACATCTAGTATCTACCTGCGTACGCTTAAAGTAATACTTATATCATCTACTTACAACGCTTTACGTGGCAAGGGCACGTATCAGTAGAGTCCATAAGATAAGTCCAGGAAGCACAGAAACACACACAAAATAATAACACACGAAACAGTAGTCAATGCCCGACAGCTCCCTCTAGTTTGGCCAGCTCTTATATAATGACAACTAACTAGCTAATCGACCACGGCTGAACGTAATCACTAATCAGATCTACAAGATACCAGCCTAGCCTAACCTAAACCCTATCCTAGCAATGGCCAAACTAGAGAGAGGTGTCATAAGAACTTAAAGGGACATAACACATTAACAACTCAAAAATGACTATAATATAATGAGTCCGTATGTCAGTCCAATGTCCACGCCAGCCCTGGACATGACAATGTCATCCTATCCTATAGTTTGGATAGTATGTGGCTGCATGCCTGCTGTACTTCAGTAGTATTTCTTACCGCAGTAAGGCTGTTGATAGTACACTTCAGTGTGTGTACATCTTCCAACAGCATCTCTCCAGCCAGCAATGAGAAGTCCTTCAGACAGCTCCACTCTACTGCAGGGGCACAGTGACTATTTAGATCCTCACAGACAACAACAACATGGTCTGTGTGTGTGTGTGTGTGTGTGTGTGTGTGTGTGTGTGTGTGTGTGTGTGTGTGAGCATCTGTTTCCTCATTAGAAATCAATAGGTCCACTGGTGGTGAATATATCCTATTAACCTTCTCATTGCCTCGATAATGCCTTGAGGCACATGTTGCTCTCTCTCTGTCTCTCTCTCTGTCTTTCTCTCTGTCTCTCTATCTGTCTCCCTCTCTGCGTCTGTCTGTGTCTGTGTGTCTCTCTCTCTCTCTCTCTCTCTCTCTCTCTCTCTCTCTCTCTCTCAGTCTGTCTGTGTCTCTCTCTCTCAATTAAATTAAATTCAGAGGGAGAGAGAGAGAGAGTGAGAGTAAGAGTGAGTGAGAGAGAGAGAGGGAGAGTGAGAGAGGGAGAGTGAGAGAGGGAGAGAGAGAGAGAGAG
>JACXGM010020968.1:0-17512 GCA_016801145.1 Umbra pygmaea | reverse complement strand
TCAACAGCCCCAAAACAATCACAATGGAAATGTAACTACACTGAACAAAAATATAAACGCAACACTTTTGTTTTTGCCCCCATTTATCATGAGCTGAACTCAAAGATCTAAGACTTCTATGTACACAAAAGGCCCATTTCTCGCAATTATTCTTCACAAATCTGTCTAAATCTGTTTTAGTGAGCACTTCTCTTTTGCTAATATAATCCATCCACCTCACAGGTGTGGCATATCAAGATGCTGATTAGACAGCATGATTATTGCGGAGGTGTGCCTTAGCCTGGCCACAATAAAAGCCCACTCTAAAATGTGCAGTTTCATCACACAGCACAATGCCACAAATGTTGTAAGGTTTGAGGGAGCAAAACTGTTGATGGAGCTAAACTGACAACTCCCTGGCAGCCATTTAAAGCCAAAACAGGTGGATTCAGCACCACGGCCAGCTCCGCAGCCTACTAAATTACAATTCAATTGCAAAATAAGCAATTCAGTAGGCTGCGGAGCTGGCTGATAACTGCACATTTTAGAGTGGCCTTTGCAAGGTCTCTTTACGTCCTCCTGTCCATAGCTCTCTGATTACTGTAAAATATCAATGAAAATCACAGTTACTTCTGAAATGCATAATTCAGGGTGTAATTTGTGGAGGTTTACTCACACATCTCTGCATTCTTTGGAGCTTCTGGAGTCTTTCGGCATATGGATGTTCCTCCAGCTGTTGGTGAAATGCATGTTTGTCTGCAGTGTGGGTTGCAATAAACACTCAGCGACACACTCTCTCTCTCTTCACTATGTATTCTGGCTCACTATCGTCCATCTACTAGCCAACCTACTCAACAACCCACAAAATTGAGACTATAAACACCTGAGTTGATTGTCTAATCCTCACCCCTGATTTTAGTTGCTATACCTGCGCATCCAACTTCCCTAACTGCTAAATAATTACACTCATGTTTAATTTGAATGAAAGTGTGTACAGATAAAGCTTAAGAAATTATTGAGTAACATAGTACTGTCCAGGAATAATGTTTTTTCATTACGCTTTTTTGCCTTTAAATAATTCAAGTACAAAGTCTAAAGTATTTATTGTCACATGAACCAAACGATTCAGAATTGTTCATAACTTCGTAGGAACAGCTGAAGAGAGCCACTAAATGCGGGAGTGAGGGAGACAAGGGATGACATTCGGCAAATTGTTCTTTCCTTTAGTCAAAGTATTGGGTCAATGGATTTTCTATTGTAACATAACCTAGAGCTTGCATTGCATATTGAATTTTAATTTGTGCACAATGTTGACCTGTGGAAACTTTGGTTTTGTTCTTTACACCACAACTGTTGTGTTGCCAATGTTAAGGAATAGCTCTTTGTAGGTCTAAATCAGATGTGGGCATTTATTTTTGCTTGAGGGCCACATTGAGCTTTTGAAACCAAGTGAAGGGCCGCATTTTATAGCGATGCATGAAAAATAGGAAATTTTAGTTAATTAAATTGACACCGCCCCCCACACAGTTACATGCATATCCTACTTTTGTTACACTATTTCCTTGTTTGACTGTAATGTTTTTAGTTTAACAAATATAATCAGTGAAAAGTACCCAACTTTGTGACGCGATATCTCCGGCTGTCATTAAACCACATGGACGAACCACTCCTTATTATTTGCATTGGCAATATTTTATCAGCGGAACCCCCTCTTTCCAACCATATTGGTACCATGTTAGTATTGTGCAGAATGGTGTCCTACATCATTGCAGCATTGCTATTTTGTCATTTTCACGTCCTACTTCCTGTCTGTAATGTGTTTAGTAAAAAAGGCAAAAGTTAAAAAACATGACCGACTTTGAGGCGCGATAGCTCCGGCTTTCATAAACTCACATGGATGAGCCAACACTCATTCTTTTCGGCTGATCTTCATCTTTCCAACGTTACCAAGCGTTAGTTGCTGGCATATACGGTTCGCGAGATAATCGCAAAACAATCGCGGGAGACTGTGGAGGGTAAAAACGCCCGGCGGGCCGCATCTGGCCCGCGAGCCGTAGTTTGCCCAGTGGTACAGTAGGTACAGATGCTTTAGTTAATTTCGCCTGTATTTAACTGTTAGCTGTTAGTACGTATTGCTTGTTCTATTTATTGTTTTAAAACTATCGCCAGTGCACGGATGAACCAAGCAAAATACAACTGGTACGTTACACAAACATAGCCACATAAGTTTTGTTAACTCACCCTTGACGAAGTGATCACTGCACACACAGGCATTTTCGATTCTATTACTCCCGACCGTAGATGTAGGTTTGCAAGCCATTTCTTCTGGCGTTTTTCTGGCATTTTTCCCCCTTATGAACAACAACTTTTGGTACACAATAAAAACTCCTTGTGGTTTCTCGGTTTGATCGATTTGAGCAACCATATACGACGCAAAACATAGGCATTTTTTAGTTTGTTATAGTGCTTCCTAAATGTAGCAAATCACTTCATGCCCTCTATCTGTTTCGCGCCATGGCAACGCAGTGACTTGACGTCATATGCAAACAAGCTATTAGCGTCTTTTTTGTTCGCGCTGCAGTAAATTTAAAATAAACAAAATTTGTTTGGCCAATCCGAGGCCCCTGCACACGTGGGGCCCCTAGGCTGCAGCCTAGGCAAGCCTGTGCATTAATCCGCGTCTGGATATGTTAGATGTTTCTTTGTTTCAGAACAAAACCAGCTGTTATGGCGATATGTCAATATGGGATATTCTTCTCGATATTATTTTCAAAAACTCGATAACGATAAATATTGAATTATCGCCCAGCCCTAGGCCCATCCCTAATTTCATCAAGACCATCAACAATTGTTCCTCTAGAGGAAGGGCTTGTTGACTTATTTTTTCGGAGCCATTCAAGATTACAAAGGTCAGTCCAGTGAAAAACAATAATTGGAGCAAGGCTTGGGGCATCCGCCATTCACTGTATATGTGGCATGCTGCTAAAAGTTTGAACTATGCAGTTTATTTAGCTTAATTTACCTTAACTGAATTGGAATGGTTGTATGACTTTTTTCGAGTTGATTGTTGGTCGTATCGCTCCCCCCTAGCGTCTGTGAGCTGAAAAATCACCCTTGCAATTTTGAGCCAGCAATCGCCGGCCTCAGCTTTAGGAAGTATTGCGTAATATCATGTCTCGCGGTGTAACGAATAGCTTTACGGCACCACTGCGCACACATTGCACACACAGTCTTCGGCTAGCTATAAGAACACTGTATAGATGGATTTTTCAAACTATCGTCATGGCTGAGCCTGCAAAAAAAAGGCAGAAAGTTAGGAAAGCATTGACGGAGAACAGAGAATGAGGAAAATGCAGACTGACCGAGTAAGGAATCAGAAAAAAGTAAACATAGAAGCTGCGTTGTCAGAATGGCGAGAACTGAGACAAACAGAAGGCTGCAAATCCGATGCTGACCTGGTGTTCTTGCTGTTGCAAATGTAAGTATCTTTGGGATAAACTCAGTTTATTGTTTGTATTTTTTGTTATTTTGACATCAGGCTGTTTGCTATTGTCTGTGAAGGTTTTTATTATTGTCGCTTTCTGTAACGGGCTTACTAGCTAGCCGAGATGTAAGCAAACAGGTTGTTCTCTGTACAGTCAGTAGTTGTTTGGCTGTTTCTCTGTCAGGTCTATGTGTAGTTCGCCAAGCAACAGAGACTAAATTCCTAAAATCCAGCTTTATGTTTATTTAGCTAGCTCATCAGATTGCCCTGTCTGCCTCAGAATTTGTAAATATCGCATGTTACCGGGCCTGGCCATAATCCAGCAACCGGCATGAGAGCTGCTAGCTAGCCATACAACTTTGTTGATGGATTTCCCCACATTAACACAAACAGAACTGTTTCACCCATGTAACTCCATCTCCGATCGTTTGATCGTGTGTAGAAATGATGTTCCCTTTTGTTTTTAGTTACAAGCATTGGCAAGTCACATCTACTGGCACCCCAGTCCACCGGTCTCAAGTTTCACTGAGGAATCTGACCGTGACCTGTATGTTTCTGTCTAATACTAGCTTTTGTACACCTGGCCTTCATGGTTTTGCACATGCTTGTTTATAAATGACCATATTTTCAAACGTATATTTTCCTTGCTGCTAATTTTGGGTGGAAATAAAGCTGCCTCATTTATTCCTGGAACTACCTTACTTGTGAAACTGAATGATGACAATTGTTTGAGCAAGAAATTATGCAGTTGTTTATATTTTGAAGTATTTGATCGCCACATTTGCATCATACTTGAGTTGTAAACTGGTATTGTTTATTACAGATCCAGAGCGTGGGAAATACAAGGCTTGGGGCATCCGCCATTCGCTGTATATGTGGCATGCTGCTAAAAGTTTGAGCAAGAAACTTCGACAGGTAAGCTTATATCCACACATTCCATACCCTCGATTTACTCCTAGCTATATCTTTTATGTGTTGGTTTGTCCTACTCATGGCAGAGATATGACATGATTATAAGACACATGGTTGAAAGTTATAACTTACACACTGTACACAGCAGCCTGTAAAAGACACACACAGAGTTAGATATTTATAGTGTGTGTTATGACTATGTACCTTATTCAGGCTGGGTCAATGAAGAACCTAACCAGAATTCAGGTGTGGAGAAGAGACATTGTCAACCACTTCTGGTATTGCAGCAAGCAAACAGCAACTGAGGAGCCGTTCAAGGTATATTGTTTAAAAAAATAAAAATACTAACTTTTATACATCTTTGTCATGCTGGCTCATACAGTTTGGGCCTGCATGTTTTGTGTTCCTTTTGTACAGATGTGGGTTGGTGTGCTACACCATGTAGGGCACAAAATGAGCATTCATGGATAACAGGCTTTTGTGAGCATGAGCCCCTTGAAGAGTCCAGTAAGGATATCATCCAAGGTAATTTCAAACAATGCAAATGCAGGATTGAGTGCCCTGTAAGGATGCAGTCATTTTACTCACAATGATGTGGTGTGATTACCAGGTTCAGCAGCTCACCAGGCACTAACTGCCATTGTGCTGGACAAAAGGTGGTTGACCCAGATGAAGAAGTTCATAAACTTCAGGTAAGCATCTACAGTCAAAATCACATTTGCCATATTTTAGCACTCAAGCAATTTTGTCTTGTCTCATTTTACAAGAGCAGAATGGAAATAGATTTATGTGGTGAGGAGTTCTTATTGTCTATATTTCCCACCCAACCACACAGGACCACATCAGACCTCAAAGGCTTCCAGAACCACTTATTAATGTATGCAGCATAGCGCATGTCATATACTCTGTCTACAAGACCCAAGAGTTTTCTTGGAGCAATCGACTACAACAAACACAACAAACGACTGCCAGCATCCAATCTGTAGGGACCCAAGATGTAAGTTGTTACAGTTGTATTTTTGTATAGTGAACACCTTGTTTTTGTTGATAAGCTTTTTGAAAGACTAATACTAATGGATCTTCCTTTATCTCCAGGTACCAACCGTCAAAGACTTGGGCTGTGTACACAGTGAAGGAGAATAAACAATACTCCTATATCCCAGACATTCAGCGGGCCATTCTGTCCAGAAGGCTGAGAAGTGGGACCGGCCTTCCCCGCAAGATTTCACTTAGGCCTGATGACCCAAGACAGCTGTGTCTTCTTGCTCCTGTACAACCACCACCCACATCCAAATTTGAATGAGCATATGTTGCATGAGGGAACATTGTTCCCAAAAGACTGACTAAACTGCTACCGATCTTCTATACAGACAATTGTAGACAAAATATAATGTCATGCAGCACTGGCACTGATATGTTTAATTTTTTTATTCAAATAAATGTATTTTTTTAAAGGTATATAACTGCATAACTCAAACACAATAAATGTAAGGCAAACATATTTATTGAAAGGTGAAATTGAAAACCATTTACAATAATGGCTCTATTTACAATATAAAATGTACAAATTAAACCAAGCGGCGCACCCTGAAGCCAGTGTAGTGGGCCCTGGGGTCAGGAAATATGTCCCTGATTTTCCACACAGCAGCTGGGTATTACCACCCTATTCCCCACACCCAGGTGACCATGCTGCCACAAGACAAACTATCTATAGTCTGCATGTCTAAATTGTCTCTGCTCAAGTCCTGGCTCCAGGTTGTCTTCAAGTGCAAAGATATCATTCCATGCAGCACGGGCAAGCCGCAACACACCCTCATCCAAAATGTAGTACTGCATGTAGGCCATCTGGCTAATGCATACTCTTTTTCATTGTCTGTGTTCATCTCCCTGCAAAAGTTTCATTGGATATGTATCAGAGGCAGAATTGAGCGTATCTGAAGTCTTGCTTGTCTGGTAACAAACTACCCTTCATTTCAGCTGTGTGCCGCTCCTGCAGCTCCGTCCAGCCTCCTTTTGGTTACCAAAACTCAGTATTTGCGCCAATCTCCTCAGCAGCAAACTCAGACAAGGCAGTTAAAGTTGATCCCTGCAATATCATACACTGAACCGTTATCAAAATGACGTTTTAAGCCTATCGTTATGAACAAACCAATTATACACCTACCCTACTACATGTATTGGTGTGACACAAATTGATTGGGCTGTTCATCTACCAAAAGTAAAACCAATTCTAATCCCAGTAAAAATAATAAAAGAATGCAATTTCAATACTGCCTAATCTATTCTACAATTGAGGTAGGCTAAAATATACATATTTTTTCTGACGAAGGTCGAACGACCGAATGCTAAAAAAAATATATCACGCCTGGCATTGATTTTGATTGTGCGGAGACTATATTTAGTATTATACATATCCCTTGCACCTCAACTAGGCGGCAGGTGTGCAACCTCTTTATATATAGGCTAAATTAAATAAAACAAACTGAAATATTTCTTAGTGTCTTGTTTTTCACCCTAAATTACGGATTGCGTTTGATAACAGTACACTATCTCAACATTTCTATGCCTTGTGTATCATACAGTAGGCTACATACCTCAATGGACATGGCTTCCTGCGTTCACCGGCTTCTTTGAAAACAAATGTACATGACCGGAAGGGGGGAGTCGCCGAAAAGTTTTTACGACAGTGTTGCCATATATCTATTCCGAAGCTCTAAGGAGAAATCTGCAAGCAAAAAGCGTGAAAACAGCGAAGAAATGGCCCCAAACTGCACAGTTCCCCTTAAAGAGAGTATTCACACTACTGCAATGATTAGAGGTCGAACGATTATGATTTTTCAAGGCCGATAACGATTATTGGAAGACCAAAAAAGCAGATAATGATTAATCGACCGATTATTATTCTTTTTTTTTGTTGGGGAAATGTTTTTCAAAAATACTGAAAAAACGAACTTTTAAAATAGGCTAATTCTTAATATTATACACAAAATTTTTTCAAATATACTGGTTTCAAAATCAATACACAAATATGACAACGAATATAAATATAACAGAGCATTAACTGAGAAACATGGGATTTCATCTTTAACTACAAAATTATTCTCTTGCGCAAGGAGTTGGAATAGCCTAATGTTCTTCTGTCTTTTCGCCACTGTCTGACTCAACATCAGAAATAGGCTACTTTCAAAACCACGTTTGAGAACACTAGTGACGTATACTCCCTGCTAACATGAATACCTTTTAATTAAATGTGGTAGTAAAAAAAGCTGTCTTCTGTGTATCGTTTTGAATAGACATCGTACTTTGAGAAGTTATATGTGCCCAATGACTGTGCATTGTTGAATGGATCAGCACTCGTTTGGTGCCAGTACCCGATTATGATCTACTGTTGGCTGATCTGATGATTAATTATAAATCCCCCTTATTCATCATATGCAATGCAAGATAGCTAGTTAACTGTTTTTTTTTTTCCCTGAAAGCCTTGAGGAAAACAGAACAGATAAAAGTTTTGGCTGATAAAAAAATGGGTTCTGTCGGAATGAAAGCAGTGAACCTCTACCCACTATTCTAGACTAATATTAACCATGTGAAGCTAACAAGTGACTATATGTGACTGATTTTAATTTATCCCCTTTCATGCTAGCTACAACTTACCAAGGCTAACGTTAGCTGCTGACGAGTGTAATGTTAACTAGCGTCACATGCTGCGATGTTTCTGTTATTCTAACATTCGTTTTCAGAGCATCAGAGAGCAACGCAGGCATATCAGTGGCGCCGAAATTAGGCACAAATCTGCATTGCTATTTGGTCCGGTAGATACGGGTAGTTAAGGCACAGGTGCCATATTAACAGCGGGTCTACTCTGTACCAATCATAGACTGTTACCAACCCTAGCAATGACGCTAGCAAAGCGAGTCCTTCACTAGCCTATGGTGCGGTGGTCTCTTTTAACTACAACTTCTTTCTCTGCATTGTTGACAACCCTCAACAATGCAGAGAAAGAAGTTGACAACCCTCTCAAATATAGACACACAAACGGAAAAAATAATAAAAGTCTCAGATCCACTGTCTGTGGTTGCAAAATTTTTGCTTAATTGGTGTGACATGACAGCTATCATTATCCAAAGTAGCCGAACGTAATGTCGCCTATTCATGTTTTTTCTCGAAGTTGGCAGTAACATGTCATACATTTTTTCATTAAATATGATTTATAATAATTTAATCCTTACTGTTTTCTCAGAGCAACAGCTCCTTCCTTAGTCACTGGATGAGGTCTGCTCACTGTTGGTAATTGACTCTAGGAGCAGCGTGCATCGAACACGTGTTCCACAACAACAACACCAGGGCCTGGCGACCAGGCTGCCCGCAGATGCGCCTGCTTATTAATCGGCTTGATATTGGCCAATGCCGATTATGTAAAAAATGCCAAAAAATCGGCCGATTAATCTGTGCACCGATATATCGTTCGACATCTAGCAATGATCAATGGTACAGTATTGTTAGTGCTGTGTGAAACCATTTATTCATTGTCTAGTTAAACTAGGCCTGCACAATATTGCTGTGATATTGAAATGTTATCATAGAATGTACATGAACAAGGAATTAAAATGCTGTAATTGTTATCTTTATAATTAGATATCAGATTCTACACTGAACATATGGCCAATAACACCATTGAGGTCTTAGTATCTTCTTAAGGCAGGCTTATGCACTGACAAACATCAGACCAAAATGAGTATTGATTGAATTTAAACAAGGTCCACAGTCCATATTTAGACAGAAGAAGAGATAAATACATGTGACTCAAGAGAGGGCTAGTGAGAGGAGTTCAAATACATTTTGATATGGATTAGACTTGGTAGTCTACTGCACCAGTTTTCTAGACGTTGCAGGAGAAACAGACCAGCCTTATACACTTATTTTATTAGTACCTTTCCATTTTTGACTTAGGTGTACACAAACAAGAGGGCAGAAAGTCAGGACTACTGGAGTCAAGGGATGCCTCTCCTACAAAAAATATGAAAGTGAAATGAAATGAAAGTGAAAGCACTAATGTCAAGCTAGTCCGCTAAGTCTGTAGCATGACACAGGTCACAATTAATGCCAGATATCAAATACTATTAAATCAGTCTACAGTTTGCAGAAAACATTTGTTTACTCACCATGTTTAGAGTTAAGCCATGGTAAGTAAACAAATGTTGTAACAATGTTGGCGCTAGCCTGTGGCTAAGTAGTAAGTAAGTAAGTCAAATTTATTTTTATAGCACATTTAAACACAGCTTGCACTGGCCAAAGTGCTGTACATAGAGCGTTAGCCACAAAATAATTAAATTAAAAAAATGAAATACAATTGATACACTTACAAGTCAGAGATTTAAAATAAGAAGACGTCAAAAGACAAAACACTTACAGACACACTGTAACAGGGTAGGACAATTAAAGCACAGGGAATGCCAATGTAAATAGTTGAGTTTTTAGCCTGGTTTTGAATATTGTAATTGTAATTTTACATTTTCTGATGATTATACCTAGGGGGAGCATGTAAAGGCAGAAAAGTACTGGACCCTGAATGGATCCCTGGGGGACACCATAAGACACAGGGGAAGAGGATGAAGAGTACTGGCCTATGGATACTGAGAAAGATCTTTGATGAAGATAGGAGTGAATCCAGTTTAGAGCTGTACCCTTAATGCCAACCCACTGTTCGAGATGCCCTAGTAATGTATTATGGTCTACAGTATCAAATGCAGCACTAAGATCCAACAGGACCAGAAAGGCATTATCACCTGAGTCAATGGGTGAGCAACAGGTCATTTGTCACCTTTTATAGGGCTGTCTCAGTGCTGTGACAGGCTTTGAAACCATATTGAAATGGCTCTAGAATCTCAGTCGAATTGAGGTATGGAAGCAGCTGCGTTAACACCACATTTTCCAAGATTTTTGAGATAAATGGCAGTTTAGAAATAGGTGGAAATTATTAGGACATTTTGCATCCAGATTATGTTTCTTTAGCATCGGCTGGACAACCGCATGCTTGAAACATGTAGGAACAGTGCCGGTGGCAAGGCAAGAGTTAAGGATATATTGAATGGAGGGACCAATAGTATCAAATGCATCTTTGATAATCTGGGAAGGGATAGGATCATGTGAGGCTGTTGATGGTTTCATGTGTTTTACAATGTCCCATAGTTCAGTGTAGAACACTGCTTGGAATTGGTCAAAGGTAGCTGTAGCAATGGGGAAATGTGGTGGGGTATCAGATACATAACAGAATATTTCTAAAGAGACTGTGAGGTGATCTTTTTTCCACTTACGCTCAGCTCTTCGACAGACCTGCCTGAGATGGCGGGTGGAATCGTCGAGCCACTGTTGAGATTTAAAATTAGGGCATCTGAATTTAAAGGGAGCCACAGTTTCAAGGATAGCTGAGCAGGATGTGTTGAAGAGGGATATTAGCTCATCAGGGCCCAAGAGGTGATCATGGGCAGTGATAGCATTTCCCAGGTAACGTTCAGAAAACTTATTTGCAGTAAAAGGGTTAATATGACGAGAGTAGTGGCCAGAAGGTCTGGTTGTATATAGTGGGTTACATAGTTTAACATTGAACACCATAGGCATATGGTCAGAGAAGGATGCATCCTCAATGCTTATGTTATAAATGGAAAACCCCTGGGATAAGATCAGATCAAGGGTGTGCCCATGAACATGGGTCGCATGATTTATGTGCTGGTTTAACTACTAGCAGCTGGCTTCGTGTAGCATGATACAGGTCCATGACATTTACAAAACTATTAACCTGCATAGCTTAATGTTATAGGCTAGTGTATAGAAAACTGTTCATGCAATCCAGGCTTTCGAGGTTAATCTAAGAGAAAGGGATGATATAGCGATTGCTAAGACATGTGACCAAGTGGGTGGCAACATCATCAAAACGCAAAGAATTAGGGGTATGTTTGGCCAGTTTACATGGGCTGGCATAGCAGGCTAGTGTTCTGGGATGAAAATAATAAAAACCTAGTGTGAAAAACAGAATCCTACAAAATGCAGCGGGCTAAAACAAACATTTTTGGACCATACCGCCTAAAACGAAATCCTAATGCAAAGACGAGATATGACAAGGAAATAAAGGGAATGAAAGGACTGGATCCTTAGGAGCATAGCGACTGGTCAAGGGCCGGCGGGACGTCAACATGTTGGCTGTTGCCCAACTTCCAGCACCATATACAACTACATGATATTAAGTGCTAGTCAGGGTTCAAATTACTTGGGAGCTCACATGGAAGCTGTAAAATCATACACCTGTGGGGGTTGAAAAATCATCAGCACTATTATTTAGATAACAAAAAATGCACTTTTTCCTTTAATATATATCACGAGATTAATGTTAATAAACAGCCTAAAAGAAACATGTTTTCCAAAAGAACGCATTAGGTTTATGCTACTGCTGAGTGCACATCGCCATGGGTGTGTTTTTGATCATGTTATACATCGGTTGCTGCTTGTTGTAAAGTCAAAAGTTATTTAAATACCAAAGGATACCAAACCACTTAGAAGAGCCCATTCTTTGCCACGAGGACAACAAAATAATTCCATCATTATAGCAACAGGGTGATAGAAGGTGGTTTGTAATTTTTGTTGTTTCTCTACTCCTTTATTAATAAACGTTGAACTCAAAGGAATGAAGTCCAATGTTAGGCAATTTATTTATTTATCTACACATGCCACGCTATCTTAAGCTACTTTTTTTAAGAGACCCCCACAAAGATGAAATCATAATTCGAACCCTGGTGTTAATGCATACACACACAAGTTTTCAGTAACTTCAAGTCGCTGCAGCAGGCAGGCCCAAGATCTTTTTTACAGATGGATGGGTCCAATACCTGGAGATTGTAAATGTGGGGAAGAACACTGTCGTCCATTCAAAGGAATGCTAATGTTTTAAGCACCACACTCCTCGCTCATCTATTTGCATGCATTCAGAATTCAACAAAACAACATAACTTACTAAGACAAACACATCATGCATAAGTTAAATGGTAAATTGTGAAAAATTTGACTCGTTTACTGGTCTTACTAAATGTGCTTTCTAGTAAAACACTGTTGGAGCTATTGGTGCATGAGCCTGTTGAATAAAATATATTAAGACTGTTGAATAAAAAGACAGTTAGCATGGGCGCCTTAAGTTTGTGCCGCGTATTCCCAAAATGCTTTGCGGGAATATTTCATGATGACGACACATTAGCAATCTCTATTAAAGCTACATTGTGTATTTTCTATAGTTGATTCTTAGCAAAAACCCATTTGTTCTTTCAAAAATATGTGCTCATTCATGTGTAATTACTTCCACCAACTAATCAAAGTATTTTCGTAAGTGTAGAATATTCCATTTAGAATTTATCTTTAAAATCTATCATCTTTAAAAGACATTAGCCAACAAGGGACATACCTGGAAATTCAAGCTCTGCCTTTCGCGCTTTTACACTAGTGGCCCGGTGACGAATGCCAGGGGGAGATTACTCACGACTGCCGACAGATTTCAAAGCCATTTGAACATGGAGGATCATGCAAATTCTCAAGGACATGTAATGGCAGCGCTGGCCCAAGCTATACGGTAGGCAAAAATGTTCGCCTGGCAACATGAACTCTGATTTTCCGTTTAAAAATAATAGCGCTCGTAATTCATTACGGTAGTGTCCATGTTCATGTTTTGCTAAAATTTGTATTTTGTTGGATAAAACAGACTCTAGTGAAGGTTTTTCAAATGTAATCATGTTTTCACACGAGACACTGACAATTTATTCAATTAAATTTTGTGTACAACATATTTGTTACTGTTTTTACAACATATTTGTTAATGTTAAATTATTACATGTTAAATTATTATTTTTTGCTATCACATGCTCTTATTGTTTCTTTACACACAATACAAATGCATTTGGTTACAATTCGCGGGCTATATAATGAATTAACAATGATTATTGCAATTAGTTAAAATGAGCGCTATTGTTTTGAAAGATAAAATAAAATCTGAGTTTTTGTTGCGGGCTAAATACCCGGATTCGCTAGAACACTTCAGTTGCTTGTCATATACACTATTCACCACTAGATGGGAGCAATTCTTACACAATGCAGCTTTAAAGGATGACTTGACCTGATATGAAGGGAGCACTACAAACATGAGCCTCTTTGATTGTAGCATTGTCCCAGTCTGCCCGTTTAGCTTGCAGCCACAGGTGTCGTCTATTTTTTTAAACTGATGAGATCCTGCAGGAATCCTGAAAAGCTTGACTCCACAACTACTGCAATTTTCGCATCCCATGACGCAACATGTAGGCATTTTTATCTTGACGAGAAATTCTCTGGTTACCACACAATTCAATGGGATGGAATTAACTTTCTGACCCCAACATGCGCATTGTGTACCGCAAATTTTCCTGTGACGTCAACCTTGAAAGGGTCTATATCACTGGATGTTACATGTGTGACGTCACCCATTGGTTTGTGAAGATTGGATTTGGGTCATCGAATTTGCCGTTACAGGCACAGACATCTTGGTTGCAGATGTGATGATTTTAGACGAGAGGGAGGAGTAATCTAGCTAGCTAACTGATATTAATTGGGATGCTAACAAAAAGCAGTATTAAAAAAAAGTAAAACAAAATGTAACGTTACTTACCAGAAAAACTGAACTGCCAACTCTTGAGTGTCTTGTCGTGCAACCGAACACCATAGCCACGCCCTAAACGCCCCTTTGCTTTATTGTCGATTTTAAAATCAATGAGACCCAAGTGAGAAGTGTCTATCGTTCTCATAGACTATTACAGAAACCAAGCTCTTTTGCAACCAGACGTATCTCCCCCAGCTGGAATTCAGATAGAATGCAGGTTTAAGGCACTTTGCCAAACCGGATGCTCACCCTGTGATTTCCATACAGTAGTCCAACTAAAGAGTTATTTAAAATGTGTAAATTACAGTGTTATCTATATAATAATATAGCAGTAACATATAGTAGCATACAGCATATACTGCAGGGCAACATCAAAATACAACCAGAACAGTGCATTTTCAAGAAACGGCTCATTTTGATCGGTTGCGAGTCGTCACTCAAGCAATTTTTTACAACTTGCCATCTCAAAAATGTGATTTGTGGTTGGATGAACCACTTGCATGCCACTTGCCGTCCCACAGATCTGGGCCGTCCCACAGATCTGGGCAAATAATCTAAAGAAAATAAAAAAGACAGTGACCCCAAACTTTTGAACACTAGCTTATGTCTGCTTGCTTCAAATCTGCAAAGTAGTTAAAATGTTGTCAGTTCCATTTTAAAGGACAATTCCAGAGTAAATAAAACATTTAAAATATATTTGGATTAGAAAAATCCCAGTTAACATTTATCCAGAGCATATGATCTGGCACGACCGATGGTTTAGTTTTTATAGAGCAATCTGCATATGCAATTATGGCCTATAGTGAGTTGAATGGGAAAGTGACGTGGGTCCCTGTTTTTTTTGTTGCTGGCTATATTGCCTCAAGTGCCTGGGGATTTGACACTATATTTGGATTAAATACATCCTAGTGAACATTTATCCATAGCAAAAGAATTGGCACAAGCTTTAGTTTTGCTGTATTAGAGCAATCTGCATTGGCAAGCATGGTATGTATAATGTGAGCATAACCATTGTTTTTAAAACCTTTTTTTAATATTAAAATTTTTCCAAATAACTTAATTTTTCTACATGCTTAAAGGGAAACTTCACCCTACAGCTATCTGGAGGTGCTAGTAGCTTCTCCCAGACATTTGTTGAACAGTGAGATATGTTTCACCCATGCCTGGCTAGTGTAAGAGCAAGATTTGAAATTTTGCTGGGCATTTTCATACTCTGACGTCACCATGTTTCGAATGGACTCTGTAGATAGGAAAAATGAATATAGGCATGTATTCTGTAGTGAAAATTAGCATCCCTGTTATACTGATCTGGCTTTCAAACCTACTCCTTAAAGCCTTGTTCGCCTTGATTTTTTAAGGTATAGCTTGTCTTTCTGTGTCGTTTCTATCAGCCGTTTTAATGCTAAACAGACGAGGTGGTATGATTTTTTTCAGTATGTATAGAACTACAACGCTGGCTTCCTTGTTCCAAGCAGTGCCCACCCGGCATGTTCCCTGGATTCTGTGAAACAGTTTGTAACCAAAGTCGCTTGTAACACAATTGCTACTAACCTAGAATTTGCAGATGAGGAATTTTACAACTTGCTTTTACATTCTGAGTGACATCCAACCATACATGTTTGCGCCCGAGTACACCGAAGAACATTTACAACAAATGGAGTTTGAAATTCAGCTTCAACAAGGCAGCATGTTCTACAGATAATCCAGTTGAAACACGGTTAAATTCTAATTGCCTAAGTGCTTCTGTGGGAATATGTCCATCCATGACTACTGAAGAAAAAAGCATTTGCTACGATGAATGTGATCGTGGACAAGCTATACTTGTAAGGATTGAACCAAACATGACTGACGACCGCATATGCGTCACTGAATCACTGAAGTTTTCCAGCACACATGGAAAGAGATGTCGCAAGAGGACAATAAACAGATGAGTAAGTTTATTAAACCTATTTTCTGTACCTTGATAATGGAGCACACATCGTGTCTGTGGTAATGTTATTGTACTGTATGTGTAGTGTGCCAGCTGTATTTAGTAGCTAGCTGAGTGGGTAAATTACTATACCTTACTATATATAGGCTACTCTTTCTAGATAAAGAAAAATGGATAGGATCGCATCGCTTTTCAGCCGCTTTCGGGCTGTAGTGCCGGTTAATTTTTCACGTAGATCCCTTTCATAATATTCCGACCTAAAATGCCGACTGCAGACCCTAACTTTTTATAGCCTATTGTTAAGTGTGAAAGATTATTCCTTTTTTTTGGGCTTGCTTGTAATTTCTGCAACCAGGTTCAGAACACCAAACGGGCATAATGAATAGAAATTAGACTACCATTTCAAAAACAAATATAGCTGCGAGCAGCGATTGCGGGCCCAAGCCGGTGGCACCGCAACCCCAGTGCTTTTAGTTACCTTTTAAGAGCCACGTTCACTCATTCAAATAAAGAGCATTTTTCCATGTTTCACCTTACTTGATGTCAGGTTTCGGATTACTTGTTTTGAAATAAAAATGTTGATTCCTCATCCATTCCATTGTAAGCATTTCAACTCAACTTTCAATCCATCCAAAGAGCCCCCCCCCACACTCACACACACACACAAACACACACACACACAGCAATACTAACGTTGACTGTAAAGATAAAAAATCGGTGTATTGTTACGTTTCGCAGTGGTGTATAACATTTGGGAAGTGGGCATTCCATCTCAATAAGCCCACAAAAAACATATGCACACTTATAGAATTATATATAAATTACTTGTATATTAAATAAATAATAATAATAATAATAAATATAGCTGCGAGCAGCGATTGCGGGCCCAAGCCGCTGGCACCGCAACCCAGGTGCCTTCAAGCCGGTGGCACCGCAACCCCGGTGCCTTTATTTCCTTTTAAGAGCCACGTTCACTCATTCAAATAAAGAGCATTTTTCCATGTGGGTGAAATTCACTGTTCCCCACCTTACTTGATGTCAGGTTTCAGATCACTTGTTTTGAAATAAAAATATTGATTCCTCATCCATTCCATTGTAAGCATTTCAATTTAACTTTCAAACCATTCAAGAATCATGCGCTGTTTTCTGCGCTGACCACAAATCCAAAACGTGCCATAAAGCAGTGGTTCTCCAACTTTTTTGATTTGGTTTGTTTTCCTCACATTTTTTATTTAGGTTATGCCAGATTTTTTTGAACACAGAAAAGCCCACTCCCCAAAATGTAATTTTCAGGTCGTCTGTACAACTTTCGGCGGGGCAAATGAGGAAGTTGCTGTGCACAAAACAGCATCTCGAATGCGGACGGAGTGCACACTAGCCCTAAAATGACCAAGCAGCAAATGAATACAAATGTTGAGAAATAACATTCCTATATCATTTAGTACTACAGCCTACTATCCCATGTGATATTATTACAAATTCCCACAAATTGATAACTGATAATGTTTTTAGAATTAGACATAATCTGATGTATGAATCT
>JACXGM010020967.1:0-10617 GCA_016801145.1 Umbra pygmaea | reverse complement strand
AAACCTAATGGATGCCAGGGAGGCTTTCCAACATGCCACCTATTCTCTTTATAGTATACTAGTTTTAACGATGGACTTTAGGAAATAGGGTGCAAGAGCTGTAACAGTATGGATGTGAGTGTTTACTAAATTTCTCAAATTGAAACTTTTCATTTAATTTGGGATGCAGTGTAGGATATTTTGATTTAGTAGTTTAGTAATTTTGTATCTGGCTTTACTTTGTCCTAACCCATCATTATGAATGGAATTGAGTTAGGATACATTTATGTTGCAATGTTGTTGTAAGCTACTTTTTGTTCAGCACAAGGTATGGTGCTAAGCCTGAATTTTACATTTTGATATGCAGGATTCTTTTGTTAGTACTTGATTGAGAGCTAATCTTAACCTGTTTACTAAAACATCTCTTTGATACAATCAAGTTAGTGGGCCAGAGTAAATGATTCGATTCTGAATTGAATCTAAAAGGTAGTCCAGCAGTCCATTACTGGCAGATTGCAGACTGTAATGTGGGGAAGCCTAAAGCACATTCATCACTGAATGTGAACTACAGAGAGCTGAATATCAGGTCTGCATATTCATTGAAAAATGTCAGTCATAAATTCTAAATTTTTAATAATTCCAGTTGTTTTACATTCCTCTTCATACATTTTCCACTCTCTAATTGTATAAAACTATGACGCTGTATGTTCAAAAACTAAAAATTGATCAACTGATATTTTTAGTCAGGGAAGCAATGCAGTGTCCAAGCTACACCTAGAAACATTTTGTAATATTTGTTTGGGACATGTAAACAATATTGAAGGTGATGGGAACTCTATTCAGCCTTCAGCTAGGTGATAGATATAGGATGCATCCTAATGGTCTACATTTACACACGGGGGTGAGCTATCTGCTGAAAGTTTTCAATATACTATTTGTGAGCTTGCGTATGTAGTTGCACAAACCAATTAATACACACACACACACACTGTCACCCACATGCACAATCACAACCACACTTCTGGCTTGTAAAACTGGCATCATGGAAGGCATGAGTTTCTTAATTAGCGGGATGTTTTGAAAAGACCCGCGTCTCACTTTGGCAGGTTGGCAACACCTGATTAGTGAAGGAATGGGAACACTGGAAATCTCTGAAAAAGAAGCAGCCCAAACTCAAAAGTTTCCTAAAATAAAGACAGAAACAGCACAAGTGCTCCCAGGCTCTCCGTCTTCCGCCTCCCGGGGCCCATAGATTGGGATTTTAATGTTCTCTCTCGATCTCACTCACTTCACCTGACAAACTGGATTTGCAGGAAAGAATGTAAACGCAGAGGGGAATACAGTATGCAAGGCTGACAACAGGCCCTTTGAACAAGGAATGCTAAAAAGATCATTAGACAACACATTGTTTTCGCGTGAACAACTCACAAGAAAAAGGATGCAAATATCTTGCCTGATAAGTAGAAAGTGTAGGTATTTTCAACGTAAACATTTATTCCTGGCAATTTGTTTTTGCCTATTTTACCCAATTTTTTTCAACCATTCTAGGGTTTACATTTAGTCATTATGGCATTGCCTCATCACAGTAGATCCCAGCACGCCCAGGATAGACGATGGGTCAAGGCTACAAGGGAAGCAGCTAATGTCAAAGTGACGTCATACTCATGCAACAGTTTGAAATGTCTGCCGACTTGTCGGCCGAAATAAAGGCTTGAGTGTTAACAATCCTTCAGATATGATCAGAGTCACTGTATTTCCCCCTTAGCTCTTGTAGCTGTACATTTTCAGTGACAGTTATAACAATGACACCAGAACACTACTCCAAATTCACCCTGATATTAGGACCTTAATTACAGACAATGCTTACCTGTCAACCTGATAACAATATCCTTTGGGGAAAAGTCTGTATTATATAGACTCTTCCAAAAGTGGCTCAAATATGTGCATTGTTCTAGTGTTCTTTTTTTTGGTCACTGATTTAATAGGTAAATAGTTTAGTTCAGGATTTAAATGTCCTTTTCTCCCTGTTCAAGGCAGGCTGGATTTAACAATCATATGGACAAGTGATGCTACTGAATTAATTACCATATGTAAGATATACTTCTGCGTTTCAGATATTGCTCTGATATTGGCTGTACTACAATATGGAGAGTGCTTTACATTTACCTGTATATGAGTTATTCTCCTGTAGTTATGAGTTATCCATGTTAGATTATTTTAACTACTTCAGCAAGCATAACAGATGACACTCATGGAGCCCAGGTTTAGACATGCTTCTCTCATTTAGTAACATCTCTCACAGACCCATGGTTACTTCCAGATGGTATCCACTGATAACAAAAGGTGCCCAGAAGTCATATGGTTTTCTGTGAGAGTCCGTGTAAACGATCCACGAAAATGTCCCTAGCTAGCCATTAGAAAGCAAAAGGTAACACTGAATCTTGAACGGAAACTAGTTGACCATGTTACAGACAAAATGTGGCCATGCCCAGTTGAAAACAAACTCCTGGTTAACAAGCACCTAAAAACAATAATGCTGCTATGGTCATTCAAACCTTGTGTTGCTCTTCTCTCTCTCTTTTTAAAGATGCATTCCATGTTTTTAGGACTCTAGGTTGTTAAACCTGCCAGCTGTATATAGGCTCTGTCGAGTTTAAATGGGTTCCCGATATTTAGTCTCTTTATCTGAGGTGTCTAGGTTAGAACTTTCTCTCTTTCGCTCCTGTGTCTAGATGTAACCTCATTGGATGTCAATGTGTAGCTCTGGGACAGCTCACGTCCATCAGAAGTTACTACTGTTTTGAAACGATTTCCTGTGATATATTTAAAAGTTTAAAAAAAACATTAATGGAGAAAGGAAACTTTTGCTCCGACAGCTAAACACAATACCAAACATAGCCCGGCCTTCAACTTTCCTACTCAGAGTTTGATTGAATGTTCTGCCAAACATTACTTCCTCCCCTTTAGTGAACCATACATCAAACACTTCGGTGAAGATTCCCTCCTATGGATGTCATAGTGGTGAAAAACACCTCAGTATCAAAAGTTGGATTTCAAGCTAACTGCGTAAAGATAATGATTCTTAACCAGTCTGTGAACTAATGGAACAATTTCACATGTACAGTGACATTTAAGAGTCAACTCTTAAGCATGAATGACACCTTTAGTTAATAAAGATAACTGATGGAATCAATTGAGTATAAAACTAATAATAATTGGTAGCCATTATACAGTATATTGGGCTAAATGTGGAGCATCGAAAATTCTTGGTATTAATGTGAGCATTGAAATACATACTACTTTCTTGTAGGCTACACAATTAGACAAAGGGATTTGAACTTCAGGCAATACATTCAAGCGTGCCTACAAGGCTGATCAACTGCAGTGACCTGTAAATTTATTTAAATAAGGAAATCCCAGATCATTGTAATGAAACCTAATAACCACAATAAACCATCCTAAAAGGTTGTTTTTAAAGCCCAGATCTAGCTAATAATTAGGACAAATACAGATGGACAACAGGGAGTCATTTGAGACCTAGGCCTCATTTACAAATCCTTTTGAAGTTAAAGAGAATCAGATGGAAGAAATAATTACTGGTTGTGTTTATGCCACTCTACTAGGTATTACAACATGATGGAAGTTGTGACAAATCTTTACTATGGCTAATAGATCCATAGAGAACATACTCAACAAATAGGAAACACACCAACACTCAATAAATCCTATATAGTTAGAAAATCTATCTAATAACACCTCTGGCTATAGCAGGCTTAAGGTTTTATAAATGGAGCGGGAAATTATCTTAGATTTGATCTTCATACATTTTGAAATACAAAAGTTAAAACTGAATTTCTCACAGTGCAGCGAATGACACGCAAATGAGCATACTTGGTTATGACATTCACAATTAGATCGTTGACTAGTGTAGCCTTCTATCTTAGCTTTTCTGACATCTTGGCCAAAGACGAGAAAAAGCCAGCTCAAGCACTGTAATTGTAAGTGGGCGTGTTCAAATTGTCGAAAAATGCAGTCTACTGCTAGTAAATTCACACATTAATTGCTTCTTAATACAACATATGAGAATATGTAATTGATACAGCAATGTTATGTTAAGAAACTTTTGAAGTGTGAAGTTAAGTCGTCATTTTTTGCAATTTGAATGCTTCCAGTCACCATCATTGTGGTGGCTTTTCCTCGTCTTTTGTCAAGACGTCAGAAAAGTTCTGATTAACCATGCAACTGACATTTATCATATAAAATGTTTTTGATGTGCAAAAAAAGTAATTGGGCTTTCCCAGTTTTATTTTATGGGAAGAACAGGAAACATTGGATAAGAGCAGCCAGCCATTCACCAATACTGTCACCTGAAACTACATGCAGCAAATACACCCCCCCCCCCCCCAAGCCATATGATGATCCCTGGACCTGTGGAGGGCCAGGTTAGCAGGACCCCTGCTGTAGCCTGGAGCTTTGCTAATGGACATCTGTCAGGGTACCAAAACAGCCAGAGAGCAGCGCCCATTCAGTTACCCAGGATAAAATATGGATGACACAAGGATGTTATGCCCTGTAAAGGAGTGACGCTAATCAATGGTTCGATTCACTGGTACGCACACGCACACACTTTTGCATACACACACACCTACTCTCATGCATGTATTATGTACAGTAAGGCTTGCTTATTCTACGTCCAGTGTGGCATTGCCTGAAAATCAGGCATATTTTAAGAAATGATATGTAGTGAACAGTATAATGGTGCTAGTGTGTTTTTCACCAATCCTTGTTCCGTATCGCTATTGCAGTCAAGATGAACACAGTAGAGCACACGTTGACTTTTATTTTATACACTCTTCTTTGATACACATCAGTGTCAACATAATTGCTATAGGTAGAATCACTCAATTGAATAAAAAAGAAATAATAATAATAATAATCTTTTTAATTATAATAATAAATTCAAACACACAGTGTAGTGGTCCAGCACCTAATTGAGGAAGAGGATCTGAAGAGGATCTGAAATAGCTTGCCACTAACATAATTGACCTGAACAGGAGTTAGCATGTGGAGCCAAGAGCAGAGCCAGGAAGTTAATGTAAACCAAACCCTGTACCTGGGGAAATTGCCTTATTCAGGGCTAATCCTGTGGCCTGCAGGCTGCTGCTACTGATTTAATGGGGGATCTGTGGGGCTCTATAGGGGCCAGCTATTGTCCACATAATTCTAAGGCCACGCAACATGTGAGACCTGTGAAGCCACCCGGGCTGCATCCGACCTTACCTGAATATTTATCTGTGGTGTGGGTGTGGGCGGGGGGGAAAGAGAGAATGAACTGGAGAAGTGCTGGAGCCAGAATGACATTAAGACTGGATGTCAGATATGACATCAGTGAAGTCAATGCAAAAACAAATGCAAATAATACTTCGATAATAATAGCCTTTGATAATATGCAATAGACATAGATGCCATTGTCTTTTCTATTTCTTTTAGTTTAAATGTTCTGCATATGTTTTAAATATTTTAAATCAACGCGGTGACCGTACTTTGTTTTTCTAATGTTGAATTGTAAGTCACTGTGTGTAGGAGCGTTTGTTGAATTAAACCTAACATGCTCAGACTCTACATTGATACCCAGTGTCACGCCTGCCCTGTGTTCCCTCCCAAAACCAGCTAAAAACCTCACCGACTCCATCAACATTCAATCCCGGACGGTCTCGTCTTCCCATTACACACACCTGGCACTCAGTCCCCTAATCATTCTGTGCCTTTAGATCCCTTTTTATTAATCCCTTGTTTTAATACAAGGACGGCATGAGTGGTGTCTTAGGAACATATTTATTATAGATGTTGAATGAAGTCTATGGGGGAGGAATTCAAACGTGAGCTCCATGTAAATACTCAACAGACCTAATACTGTCTCGGGTAAGGACAAAAAGCCAGGCAAATGTTAGAAATGGCCCAGAAGTGATTTTTGGTTAACTTCCCATAATCCATTGGAATTGGATCTAAGAAATGGGGTTAAGAAAATATTTGAAAATGCACCTACTTGTGTCATATTAAAAAAATGCAAGTGTTTTATTTACTGAGCTATTTAGTTTTCTGAAACATTTTCTGAAATCAATAATAAGCTTTGTTGGGAAGTGAAGTGATTTAAAGCTGCACTATGTAACTTCCCATTCATTTTTTTTCCTGGCACAAATTTGACGTAAATTTTTAAAATTAGTTTTAATATATATATATGTTTTACTGAACACAGGAGTAATACAGGCACAATATAACCAATTTCTGAAAATACACATTATTATTTTGTCCATAATACGCATTTGTTGCTAGTTATTGTGAAATGTCAATTTTATTTATCATTTATTTTTTAAATTTAGGTTTTCCATCCCTTTTTCCAATACGTTAGTTTCTAACATTTACTAGTCTGAAAATATTGTTTTTGTATTTTTTGGTAGTTTTCGAAAAAGTTAAATAGTGCAGGTTTAATATTAAACATGTTGTCCATCAGGTTGGTTGAATGAAAATTGAGAAGAACCTGCCTCTCTCCAGAAGCAGTGCCACTTCTGACCTAAGGTGTAGCTGTCATCACAATCTCTCTACTTAGCTCTCCTCCTAACATGATGCATTACAATTCATTGAATATATTGCACCTCAGGGTTTCTGTCAGCCTTCCTTCCTGCATGATTGTTACTAGCTCAGGGGCGTGTGTGCATTTAAGGACAGAGTATTTACACATGTGTTTACACCCGCTACCATGGGAGCAAGGTAAGTCGCCACGGGCCGTTAAGGTGCAGGAAGCGAGTGAAGTGAAGGAACCGACCGACCGAATGATGATCTGTTTCATCCAGTTTGAACACAACGACCTTGCTTACAGTCTGCTGGTAGAAATCTATATTCCTGCAGATGTCTCGGGAGCACAAGGAGGCCTTGAGTTCCATGAGAATGTGTTCTTAATGTTAAAGCATCATAGCCTATTGATAATATGATTGCTAATATTTGGAATGGGTTATCCCCTTGGGCGTCATGTTTCTGTATGTTTGGCCTTGAAGGGTGGTATGCTGTTTTTCTGTATTGTAAATTAAAATAATTACAACAAGATTAGACTTGATTTCAAACAGCATTGTCTTACTGGTTAAAGACAAGAACAAGTCCAGGTGCTCCCTAACTATCTAATAGAGTCAACCAACATTGCATTTTCAGAGGAAATCAAAACATTTGTACCTGAAGTTAACCTTATAGGTCATTGTCAACCCTCTTAGTTTTAACAAAAACCTAGAAGCATCCAGGTTGGTACTTTTTAAATAATTTTAAGTTATTAATCAACAAGTAATCACTCAAAATGTAAATAGGTATGTTTTCATTTTTTGGCTCCTTGGTCACATCAACACCCTAGGACTAATTGGTACGTCTGTCCGTCTGTACTTTGTCAGGAATTTAGAGGTCACTGTCACAATTAACCTTGTACATGTTTCAGTACATCGGGAGGGCATTTTCTAAACCCATCATCTTCTAGGAGGCATTTCAGGCTTTCTGTACTGTTTCTAGTAACACATCATCGAATAACATTCATCACCAAGTGAGCCTTAACCACTAGAGGGAGATGCATTTCTAAACGATCATCCAGTGATTTAAATGTTTAGCATTCAACAGTATATCTGCCTGTTAATCACCAGTCCCAGCATCGAGGTGAGGTCTTGCTGTGTCCAGTGTCCTAGCTTTGTCATTACCACTCATCAACATCAGAGCTTCGCTTCTCCTTTGATGATGTCAGATGACCGGCAAGCGCAGACAGTCGTGCCACTAAGCTGAGTTCAGAGGTTAATTGTCAGTATTTTGGTTTGTTACTCCACGTGTAGATCCCATCCACTTTGATTCCCATCCAGCTTTGACGGATGCAGATGTGGGCGGCTTGGTTGGTCTCTGCCTGTATTTGGGTCTCATTAATAGTCATAATAGAGGGGAGCCAGCCAGAGCTCAGCTTCACAAGACACATGGATGTGGGTGGTGTCTCTATTCAAACATGAGTTCAGAAGCATTTTGAAAGCATTCTTATTTCGAGCAATCGGTGGTGTTGGCGAGATGTGTACTGTGACACTTTTTGTCTGGGGCTCGATCCCAGCAGGCTAACTCACAGACGAGGGATTTGTCTGGGTTTTGAATAGTATTTGAACCACACTTGTTTCCAGTCCTCAGCTCACTGGAGGTAGTAGCATGACACCCAGGCAGAACGAGGCACACTGATGAAAACACATTCTGCCTTCTTAATTGAAGGTAGAGCTGTCATGTTCCACACAGACAGCCATGTGTAATTATTCCTGTCTGCCTGGATTCAGTATTCCTGTCAGCTACTGGCACTGCTTCTCAGACAGGGGAGAGGTTACAGGAGTGAGCGGGAATTAGAAGGGAGAGGGAGAGAAGAGTCGAGGGGCTGGGAATGTAGAAAAGGCAATGGTTAACCAATGTATATTTCCCACTGATTACTCTCAGTCTGTCCCCTCTCTTGCACTCTGCTAATCACAGAAGCAAAAAAAAACGAAAGAGAGGAAGAATAAGGTCCAGCTGGTCCGATAGCCAGGCCCTCTAAACATGGAGCGCTTGGTTTAACGGCAACCATCTTCTCCATTTGGGAATCGTCAGAGTATTTTGTTCCCTCTATATGGCAATTAGGATGTCAACTCTGCAAAGCAAACAGCAGACACACCAAGCCGCCCTTTATTGATAAGGTCTATTTCCAGCAGTGACTGGTTGCTAGCTGTGTTTCTCTCTCAGCCCTGTCCTTTCACACCTAGAAGCATCGCCGTGTGGATTACCACACCAATGGCACCGCATCCTTTTCTCTCAGCACACAGTGGTATGGAAATGACCACAGCTTCTAACAATGTTGTTGCCCTGACCCCTAGCCTGAGAGGAGATCAATCTCCCGATTCCGTGACCCTCGGCCACACCCGCTTGCTGCTTACTGTCAGTCAGAGAACAGAGCGCTGTCTCCCTCTGACCTCAGGAGTTTACCCAGACACCAGGACAACACCAACAACAAAGGCTGGTCCAACACTGTGCACTAACACATTTAGACGCCAGAAAATATGCTGCCCTAAACCCGAGACATGTCATTGGTAATAGCAGTGCTAACACAGTCTGGCTACCTAACACAGTCAGAGGCTAGGATAACACCACATTAAATGCCAATGTGCTAACAAAGTAGCTAAATAACCAACTGATTGAGGATAAAACAGAGAAAACATACCAGTGCTACCTGTGTATTATGTATATGCATATTTTAACATGAAATTAGCATTGGTAACATACTACTTTCATTACTACTACTTTGTTTGACTCCGCAATTACATTTCTTCATAATATGAAAATGCAAGTTATTGCTGACTTATGAAGTAGAGATGAGGATATTTTTACATATACTGAATGGTCAAACTGTGGTTATTTTGAACCCAAGCATGAAATTTCTGGAAAAAATACTGGCGTGTTATGATCAGTGCTTTTCTTCTATTTAGTAGAAAATATGTTTGATGACTCTTAAACATCGATCAATTCCATCAGTCCATCCTCATTTTTCGTGGCATCAGCTCCTCGAATGTTGGTTAGGTCTCTCCCTGTTCTCTCCTTTTTCAGAGGTGAAGAAAATGTCCTCAAGAAGCAGATGTCATTGTTTATATAAAATTCAGAAAGTATCATACTGTAGCTTCCCGACATGAATTGCCTACAAAAATGTATATCTTATCTATACTGTATGTTTCCCTTTTACTTAAGCACAATGTTTTGTGAACAGATTACAGAAGTCACATACAGGAAAACTTTACCAACACTCTATAAACACAACATCAACAGAACCACTGACTGGTTCAGATCAGCTCTCACCACACCTTTTAGATCTTGATTCTTGAAAGCATTACCACAGAATCGCAGTGCTGATTATCTGCCTGCAGGTATTTTGTCTTTTTAATCAGCACATACCATCAAAATAAAATTATTGCCATTGAACTCCATTTAATGACAGAACAAGAGTTCTGACTGATTACTTTCATGATTCACTGACGTTCCCCAAATACAATAATTTGCAATTCAGTCTTCATTACGTGAATTTGTACCAAAACAAATAGACATTTTTGCTGTTTAGCCTAGTAGTAGAAGCGATTACCGGTAACAAATAGAGATTGTTGCTGTTTAGCCTAGTAGCGGAAGAGATTACCGGTACACTGCAAAAAATGATTTTTAAGAAAGTAAAAAAGCCTTATTTCTAGAAAATTTGTCCTATTTTTAGTCTAAATAGAAAAATCATCTTGCCAAGCATTTTTTACATAAGTAAAACAGTCTTATTTTGAGAAAATATACCTAACTTTTTCTTAATAAGATTTACCAACTCATTTCAAGCTTGATTTAACTATTAATAAGGTGTAGATATATGTTGCAAATTATCCCGTCAAAGGAACAAGCTTATCGTTCTTATTTTAAGATTGAGACCACTTGCACAATTTCTCAATTTAAGAATCTTAAGAAATGACAGCAATTTATATATTTTTATTATAAACATGACTAACATGAAAATACAGTTTAACATGACCCTTGACTGATTTGGATAAAGGTATTACACAGTTCAGTGTTGCCGACTACCATCTAAAC
>JACXGM010020966.1:0-17512 GCA_016801145.1 Umbra pygmaea | reverse complement strand
ATAGCTCCTGAAAGACACAGACAGATCCAGCTCTTCAATGGAAATACTGCGGCTACTGCTGAAGCTGTTGTTTTTAATTAAAATGTTGAACTCACATTACTTGTGGTTTGTGTTAGACATTAGTGGTTCCCAAACTTCTCCTAGAGGACCACCAGAAGTGCCAGAGCTTAGCTGTAGCCGTCAAGAATCACCAGAACCACAGTTGAGGACATGTTAATTACTGGACAAGTTGAATCAAATGTGCAACCCAGCAGGTAGTTCAAACACAAGAACTGGCTGGTTGTCCTCCAGGTGAGGTTTGGCAAGCACTGCATTAGAGTATGTATTTGCCTATAGAAATTATGATTTCAGCTAAATCAGTGACAGTAACCATTCAGCCTCCTCAACAAGTCTATAATATATAACTTTGGTGTACACGGGAGTACAGTGTAAGATGACATTTATTTGTTATTATTCTCAAAGCAAAGATATTGTGCCACCATAGTCAAGTGCACACATTAAAACAGAGGTTTTCAAACCCTACTTTGGAGGGCCTAGTGTATGCTGGTTTTGGTATTTCCCTTCAATTACAGCTAAATTAGGACTCACACTGCCAGCTGAGGGGAGGTCCTAACCAGGGTTTAAAATTAACACCATTTATCAGCCAAATGCTTGTACAATATACATGTGGCTGGTAGATTTGCTTCACTGACCAGCCAAACAATAGTAATCAGTTGAGTGGCTGGTAAGATGTAAACATTAACTAGCCGTTTGGCTGGTGGGTGAAAAAGTTCATTTTGAACCCTGGTCCTAACCAATTTAGTGAGCTACTTCATCAGCCCTGTACAAGGTAAACGCAAAAACCGGCATACATTAGGCCCTCCATGGAAGGTTTTGGAGACTCCTGCAAAAAATGATGCATGTAATAATGTTCTGCACGATACAAAAACAAAGCATGAAAAATATATAAACTTAGGTGAAGACTAAGAGGACTCAGGGAAGACAATATGAGCTAGGTGCCATGATTTAAGTGCTATTGGAAAGTCGTAGCAGCCTCCTTTGATGGGTCTATAAACTGGGTGGTGAGAAGGTTTCCTTGCTGCTTGGATCTCTAGCTGAAAACGTGTGGTTGCCCTGTAAATGATAGGAAATTAAATAGATTACTGTGTCAGCAGTTAAATTATAAGAGCAGAATAAATATGGCTATGTAATATCATGATCCATGTATTAACAACATGTACAGATATGTGCTATGTAGTAGCAGTATATTATATAGTAGTATATTATATTAGTAGTAAGTATAATAGACATGCAGTATATAAAACAGTAAGAAAAACAAATGTTTTTAATTATGGATATTTAGTGTGAACCATATAGACAGCTATGTACAGTGTGTTAATATTATATTACTAGTCTTACAATGTTATGTTTAATATAATTAAACATAAAATCTGAACTAAGAGTCGACTTTGCTAGACGTTTTTCCATTTTGCAGTAAACAAAACGATTACTGCCAATACGAAAGAACAAGAAATGGGGCACCTCACTGGTCACCAAATCAAATATCAAATCAAATATCAACTTTATTGTCACATAGTACAAGTACCAGTGAAATTAGCCATCAACCTGTCCATACAAAACATCACATCGGGTAGACAGGACAGGAAGACAGGGATAGAAAAACAATACAGCATTACATGAGGAAAGATGAGGGGAAAAAAAGAGCAGCCCCATATTATGCCCCTTCGGGGGTACAGTGTGGTAACATGAAAAAACACCTCAGCAACATTAGCACAGTCAGTACACTCTGAACAAGACTTGCAACAGGGGTGGTGGGTACGGGAAAAGGGGAAATGAGGGAACAAGCCAGACAGGCGCCATCCTGAACTGCAGCCTTCGTAGGCGCTATCCAAAGACCCGTCTTATCGGGCTGGTGGGTATGAAGCTGCGAAGGCGGGGGATGGGGTGTGGGAGGTGTATCTGTACATATGTGTGAGAGTTCGTGTGTGTGTGTAGGCCTGGAGATTTTCCGTGGCTGGCAACAGTCCCAAGGTGACAAGTCCGCAGGATGTCGAAACGGGGCAGCCTTGGTCCTGTCCCAGACAGTCACAATCACCAGGTGTCTGGTAAAGGGGGGAGGGAACAAAAACAAGAGCATTTCACTGCAGCGCTGTCCAGGAGAATATGTTGTTCCAACCGTGCCTTGTCCAAGGCCGTTGGTTGTGTGGGGAGCCGAAATAGATAAGATGTGTTGACTTCTTGGGGTAGCAGCCGCATTCCAATCTGCACGTCTGGTCCCTCTTGAGTCAATTTGGTCCATTTTGGTCTCCGAGACGATCCACTTTCCTGTGCAAAGCTGTGAGCTTCTCCGTGATGTTAACCAACTTGTGGTCTATAGACCCAGTATGAGTGCAAACGGCTCTGCCCACTGTTTCAATCATGACGGGCAGCCCTGTGGGGCAATGAACAGCTGTCACAGTCTTCTTAATTTCACGATAAGCCAGGGCAACACCTAATCCCATCAGCAGAAGACCTGTTATCATGGTTCCAAATAGGTAGATATCTTCAACGTCCTCCACGGAAAGAGCCGCCAGACACACGACCCGCCACCTCGCCCATGCGTCCATCGTGTAGCCAGCTGCATACGTTCCGGCAGGGCAGTCAGGTTCCCCCGAACCCAAGCTTCTAGTTGAGAATATGGTGTCAATTGCGTTTAGAGACCAGTTGATCAAATCCATAATTTCCTTAGTTTGGAGAGCAGTGTTGCGAGAGGCTCTCAGAGTACAGGACAAAGACGAGACAAGAGCGAGCAGGGAAGATAAGGGAAGAGAGAGGGAGAAAATGCGACTGCCTCCGTTGAGAGCTGAGAGAGGTTCACCATCCTGTATTAGATCGCTCATTACTTCAAACTATATACAATCCATTTTTACCTTTCTATTTTATATACATGTAATATAACGTCTCAGAAATGTGCACCGACAGTATTATCCTTGTTTTGCACTACTTATTCCTTGCCATTATATTTATTTACGTAAATGTTAACACACTGAAAAAGATTTTGCTTTAATCTCGTTGTACATGGGTACACTATGACAAAGGTAGTGCATTCTTCTTATATCCATCAAATATACAGCAACAGGCAGTTGCGTGGTACTGGTAGGCCTAACTCAGAAGCTCAATACTGTAGCTAACAGCTAATTTAGCCAACTTGTATACAACTTACAAGTAATTATATATCTAACGTTACTTTGCTGTTTTAATGCAAACAACTATATCACTAAGTGTAACTATGTGATCAGAAATAGGCAAATGCGTTTACTACTGTACCCGATGGGTTCATATCGGTGTCCTCTTCAAAACTTTGGTTGGTTGGTGGGTAAGTCTGCAGAAACTGTTTGCAAAATACTTCTCTTCCTTGTAAAGGAACCTTACGTTTTCTTCTGTGAGTTTTAAATGGCAGATCGCAAACGACTTGAAAGGTGCATATACTGCCACCTAGTGTACAGGGGTGTAAGGCCGGGCAAGGGCGTTGGATTTAAATTACTCATGCCTCTCTAACCGGTAGGCGTGGCTTGGGAGTGGCTTCGTAGAGCCCTGAAGCGAGTGCATTCTGGGAGTTGTTGTATTTCATCCAATTTCACCCAAACTACATTTTCTGGCTTTTCTTGAACCAGAAGGCACCAACTTATAAACTTTATAACATTTCTAATACATAAAAGACCAATTTATATTAATATTAGTGAAGTATTCCTTTAATGTAAGCTACGCGTCTTGAAAACAATTACGTTTTCCTTAGGAAATAAAGGAAACCACATTGAGAAAAATAATATATTTTACTAAACAATTTAGTACTTACAGTTGTAAATGCTTTTTGGTCATCAAAAGGGTTCCAGTTAGGACATAAAGCATAGCTTTCCCAGGTAAAATCCATCTTGTTATTAAAATTGCAATTTCTTGACCGGACCGTTACCAAATGTACCCATAAATAAATTAAGATCTTTGTGTATTTGAACCACAGGCCTGCACATCTGAACTAAAGACGAATGTGAAAAGAGTAATTTCAGTATATACAGTGGGTACGGAAAGTATTCAGTGCCCTTTAAAATTTTCACTTTTTGTTTCATTGCAGCCATTTGATAAATTCAAAAAAGATCATTTTATTTCTCATGAATGTACACTCAGCACCCCATCCTGACAGAAAAAAAACAGAAATGTAGAAATTTGTGCAAATTTATAAAAAAACTGAAATATCACATGGTCATAACTATTCAGACCTTTTGCTGTTACATTCATATTTAACTCGCATGCTGTCCATTTCTTCTGATCCTCCTTGAGCTGGTTTTACTCCTTCATTGGAGTCCTGATGTGTTTAATTACACTGATTGGACTTGATTAGGAAAGGCACACACCTGTCTATATATATGACCTTACAACTCACAGTGCATGTCAGAGCAAATGAGAATCATAAGGTTGAAGGAACTTCCCGAGGAGCTCAGACAGAATTGTGGCAAGGCACAGATGTGGCCAAGGTTCCAAAAAACTTTCTGCAGCACTCAAGGTTCCTAAGAGCACAATGGCCCCCATTATCCTAAAATGGAAGAATTGTGGGACAACCAGAACTCTTCTTAGACCTGGCCTTCCAGTTAAACTGAGCAATCGTGGGAAGAGAGCCTTGGTGAGAGAGGTAAAAAAGAACCCAAGGATCACTGTGGCTGAGCTCCAGAGATGCAGTAGGGAGATGGGAGAAAGTTCCACAAAGTCAACTATCACTGCAGCCCTCCACCAGTCAGGGCTTTATGGCAAGGCGGCCCGACGGAAGCCTCTACTCAGTGCAAGACATATGAAAGCCTGCATACAGTTTGCCAAAAAACACATGAAGGAATCCCAGACTATGAGAAATAAGATTCTCTGGTCTGATGAGACCAAGATTGAACTTTTTGGCATTAATTCTAAGCGATATGTGTGGAGAAAACCAGGCACTGCTCACCTGCCCAATACAATCCCAAATGTGAAACATGGTGACGGCAGCATCATGTTATGGGTCTGTTTTTTAGCTGCGGGGACAGGACAACTGGTTACAAATGAAGGAAAGATGAATGCGGCCATGTACAGAGATATCCTGGAAGAAACCCTCATCCAGAGTGCTCAGGACCTCAAACTGGGCCGAAGGTTCACCTTCCAACAAGCACACAGCTAAAATAACAAATGAGTGGCTTTGAAACAACTCTGTGACCATTCTTGACTGGCCCAGCCAGAGCCCTGACCTAAACCCAATTGAGCATCTTTAGAGAGACCTGAAAATGGCTGTCCACCAATGATTACCATCCAACCTGATGGAACTGGAGAGGATCTGCAAGGAATAATGGCAGTGGATCCCCAAATCTAGGTGTGAAAGACTTGTTCCATCATTCCCAAGAAGACTCATGGCTGTACTAGCTCAAAAGGGTTCTTCTACTCAATACTGAGCAAAGGGTCTGAATACTTGTGACTATGTGATATTTCTATCTTTATAAATAAAATGAACTTTTTTGATTCTATCAAATGGCTGCAATGACACAAAGAGTGAAAAATTTAAAGGGGTCTGAATACTTTCCTTACCAACTGTACGTCACCCTTATGAAACAGAGATCTTAAAAATGTGCAAGATTAACAATTTTAACTGAAGATTGTCAGAGATCCTTTAACAAAGAAATTTGTTCTTCTTCTCACGACTTGGATGTAAACGTCATCACGGTGCATTTTTTCCAAAATAATTATTTTACACGAAATGCTACAGCTCATTGCCTGTTCACTCAATCATTCCAAAATGTTAAGCATATGTAGCCAGCCCCTAAGCAACATGATTTGAATTGGTTCCAGCACCCTATCTCAATACCTCTTGTGTGTATTTCAAAGAGGATGTAAAAAAAATTATATAATTTTTTATAATATATAATTATATAATAATTATGCATTTTCTTTATTTCATCTTGTGCCATATTCACATAAAGTCTTTTCTTCAAAAAAATATTCTTTTCTTTAGGTCCAGTGTAACAAGAGGTTAACTTTGGGTATGTTCTTTTAGGGAGAATTTGACAATTAGGGGGCGATCCTTAAGTAGTTAAAATGTATTATTTGTATTATTATAAATGTTTCATCTAAACTGCCTAATGTATATTTAAAATTACTTTTCATATACAAAATCCTGCACACAGTCTAAACAGTTACTCTAAATCCACCAAAAACATTGAGGATTCCCATTGCTAAGATGGCACAGTGGAGATAGCTAACGACTTTCAAATGGGCGAGCAGGGTTCGTCTCCAGCTCGTGACCGTACTGTCTTTATGTTGTTACATTATTTGAATCATACACTGTTCGTTACTGCTTTCATTATCATTAGATATTGCTGTTGTTAGCCTACAACTAGTAATGGTTACATCTATTAATGATGGAAATAATTTTATTTCAAAAGAATTTGTGGCCATATCGACTTTGATAACTACATACAGTACAGTCTCTGATACTGGTGAAATTCTAATCCATTATTGACTCAGTTATTGAAACAGTTGTATTGCTCAACCATGTAACGATTGGAACAACAATACCAACAGACTGGTAAATCTGATTCACATAAATGTTTCAATGGAAATGTAGCTGTATTTCAGCACTATGCAAATATTTCATATTGATGATAACGATGGTCTACTTCCTTTTTTTAGAGACCAGAATATAAAATTGTACACCTGTCATTATTTCTATTAAAAAAATGAAAGAAAAGCGTAATATGAGGTGATTTGTTGCCCACAAAATCACTGCCTAAAATGCATAATCATTATTAAAGACTGAGCCACGTGTGCCTATTTTTGAAAAACACTGTAGAATCACAACTCTATTCCTCATAGCAATTCTTCAGTAGAGTTCAAATGGCAAAATACAAAATTGCTTTTCTCATTGCTATTTTCATGTATCCTGATATTTATAAAATTATAGGTGCATATATTATGGTACAGATCCACTTATCTGTGTTACACTTCTGTCGCGCCGCACTCCACTTTATTACTTTGGGTGACGTCAAGCAAATTTTACGTGCACGCAAAGCATTCTGGGAAAGCTGCGCTTTATTTTAGAAAATGTTGCGTGTCAAAAAAGCTGGCCGTTGCCCAGCTTTATGCAAATTAATCAGTTGAACACGATGCAACTATCCAATAGAAGTAGAGCACAGAGGAGACAGGGAAGGCTCGCCGTGGGTCCTTTCTTGTAGATGTAGCAAAAATGGAGGAGAAAGTGATTGTGGCTGTAGCCCAGCTGTACTTGAGGAATGCCCATCAATGTACAAATTGATGCATCCCGACAACATGCGCCAGTCATGTCGGTCATATGGATCTGTACCATTAGAATCCTCAAGGAGGCGTGCACATTTAAGAACAGGACGAAACAAAGCCTGCAAATTATTATGGTACAGATCTATATGACCTACACGACTAATACTGGACTTACTAATGTTATGTAATATAATTTCAATGAAATACGATGTAGCCAGTGCTCAAAGTGGGGCGGTACCTCTACATTTTACTTGTAAGCGTACCGGCACTTTTTCTTGAGTACCAATACTTTTCACATGTAGCCGGTACGCAATTACTGACACAGAAAGCGTCAGTATCAGAGAGATTGGTAATGATCCTAACATTACATAAACTACACTACCCAGAGGGCACTACGTGACTTACTTCAGAGCTCTTGACGAATCACGTAATGGCAAACCGTCAGCCCACCCTCTCAGAAGTTCGCTTCTCTACGGACGCTAGTTAGAAAATGCTGTTGCCTGACCGTAACATATTTTTCACTGCTGAAACTAAAAAGAAGTGTCTTTTTTAAGTCGTTATGCTAGCCAGGCTTTAGAAAGGTACTAAAAGAACACGTGTGCCAGAGCCAGACACATCAACAGAGGTCTAAGTCCAACCAGAAACATCGGGTACACTTCATGAGCTTCAAACTAATGTCAATTAAAACCCTTCACAGTATCCCAACATTCTAAAGTGTCAAGCGCAAACCGTACATGCTTGATATTGTTGGAAAGAGGATGATCAGACGAAAAGAATGAGTGGTGGGTTAAACACAGCCGGAGCTATGACGCCTCAAAGTCGGTCATGTTTTATAGACACCTTTTATACTAAACAGGTTACAGGAAGTAAAAAATAGCTGGGATTTCAAAAACGTATAGAAATATTGAAAAATACTAAGAAATGGTTGCAGCATTTTGATGTTGACTAGTTCGTATGGCCTCCAAACTTTGCACACCGGTCCAGGAGCCCTGGGGGTTGGACAATATGGATTAAAAAGCCTTATTCGTCATGGTTTACATCTTTTTACAAAAAACAAAATATACAAATATATATATGTTCTTTTTTTGGGATAAATTTTTAATAAAACTAAATAAAATTCAATGATCCAGGATGTTTGATTTATATAATCCATGTTGTAGCCATGGGTCTGCTTAGTCCAAAACCATAGGGCACTTCACTCTAGGTCAACTTTGTGCCAGGCAGACCTAAAACCCCTTAGACCTTGAAGGTTGATGTGAGCTGAACTGCTAGCATTAATGAGGAGTCTGCAGCTACCAACCTTAATATTACCTTAGTCAATGACACAGACGTCAACAATAATGTGAGTAACAAAACACATGGATGGCCTGACTGTTGGTCAAGGGAACAACACACACACACAACTTGTTTAAATAAATACATATATGTTGTTATAAATAATAAATTGTTGTTGTACCAGCAATATCTCCAAGGTTTGTTTTTCACTGTAGAAATCTCAAATGTCATAATGTTTTGCCAATGCAAGAGAGTACCGGCACCTTTTTATTCCCATTTCAAGCACTGGATGTAGCCTATTTATATTTTGTTCAATAGATTACAGTGATAGCACAGCTAAAATTGTATAATCCAATTAAATACCTTAACTGGGATATGATTAGGTCATTATCCCAGTTTGTAAAAAGTCACTTCAAACAGACATTCTCATTTTACGCAAAAAATCCTGCAATACTTAGTGCAAATGTGAACACAAACATGCAGCTTTTGCATTCACTTTCACTAACGTTTTTCTCTAATTTTAGCTAATTAGGGAAGGAGATGTAAACTATTGACATTTGTAATAAATATTACACATTCTTGACCTGCAATGTAAATTATGTTCTTCTGGATATGTAGGGACATTTACTTTTCTATATTTGACTTGGCTGATCAACATCTAAGAAATAACAGATTAGCTTGATAAAGGTGACATTTGGCATAGTTATGAAAAGTACATGTATCGGTACTCGGATCGGCAAGTACCCAAAATTAAATACTCTGTACTTGTACTCGTTCCATAAAAAGTCGGCCCATCCCTCGACTTTACTAAACTTGCTTTTGAGCTACAGCCACATGTTGAACAACAAGATTTTGCTTGGGAATAGCTGGTTTCTTGTAATCAGCACGTGGGGGGGTTGGGGGTTTTGTAACACAATGACTATAGCTAATTGGCCATCAGAGCAGGTCTGGCTGAGGGGAGATTGGGTGTCACCTTAAAGCGTACAGTATACTACAGATTCCCGACCTGGTGCACGCTAAAGTGATGTCATGGTAGCGCTGTAACCATTTATACTTGTGTGTGGTGCTCGCGACACAAGTTGCAGTCTTCTCCTGAACAGAGGTGTCACAACTGAGGAGAGGCTACCGACTTTAATATTTTCACGGACTAGAAGAATTAAAAGGTAAACGATGGCAGAACTGGCAGCAGCATTGGCGTTAATGTCAACAGTGACTAAGATTATCTTAGCCAACTGTGTTGTTATGAAACATTTACAGTTTTATTATGAACCATTAACTATGTTATTATGAATCGTTTACTGTGTCCTCAAACTTGTGCATGCTTCCTGTTTCCATTTTGTCACGCGCCACTGAAAAAGAAGAGTAGTGAGCGCCCTTGGCTCACGCACTTGAAATTACAGAGTCGGTCGGGTGCGTTAAGCATACTGCAGGCGTGTCACCTATTTACAAAAATGATGCACACTTTTCTCTGACAATTTCTTCATGATCTCTGTCTGGTCAACAACTAGGGTGACAGATAAAAATATATCTTTCATTACCTACAGTATACATTATTAAGAAATAGGCTTTGTTGCTGAATTAAAATAATCTTAAATACAGTCATTAAATAAAACTTAAATGACCAGGTAATGGGAGTTTATAACTAACTCCATAATTAATCATTTTCTATTCTTTCTATTTATATCATAGATCACTGGTTACTAATGAACTCCCGTTATTGGTCATTTTGTTCTTAATAAGGAACTAGTTCCCACGGCAATGTATAGATGCGAAAGCTGGAGAAGACAAATAGCGCTGTGACGTAGTATAACAGAGGATTCCCTTGTAACGTACTGGATTACACGGCATTTCCCGGGAAAGCCCTGAAAAACAAAGTCGCTGACGTATATTGTTTGAGACAAGAGATGTACTGTAGTTTAGGCGATCTCAAGTCATTGGGAAAAAGTGTGGTGATGTTTCACCCCATGAAATCAGTGGAATGCAATCACAGGTATGATTACAATTACAATATACAATTTGAATGCATCCTCTATTAACAAGCTGAGAAAAAAAAAGGAGTTTGCCTTGAACTTGCAACTCACTACACTGAAAATGTATTGTAATCACGACCAACCTAGACTGCTACACCAAAGTGACTATGCGGAGCTCTGTGAAAAGAAATAGGTTATCTTTTCAGGGAGTGCTCACAGAGGTATACTGTATGATGACTTAAAAATATTGTTTGTCACACATTTTTGTCCCGCAAAGTAAAACTGAACTTTTACATACTGTGTTAATAGTTACAACTTTTCAGAAAGGATTCAGGGATGCATTCTGATTAGAAAATGCAGATGCAGTAGTCTACGATATTTCTTCACTTTCCTAAAACCGTTTTAAAACAAACAAGATGTTTATTTAAATTAAGAAAGGTATTCTACTGTGTATAATAATACAATTCCATTTATTTAATATCAGTCTATGTCCCAGAAGAAATGTATCCCTAGAAGGCATTAGAACTGCAATATCCTGTTTTTTGGTCTAGCGACGAGTATAGACCATTTATTGGCAACTAAGTTCATTGATACAAACACCACTACTTTTATCTAGTAACATCTGTATGCCTACTTGTGTTTTAAAAACAGAATAGGGGAAATCATTTTGATTTAATGAGTTGTCTCGTTTTAAAAGTAATAACGAAATACAAAAAATTGAGAACTACTGCATTAGGTTACTCGTTTCCACAAAAATGTAGTCTGACTACCGTATTTCCTCAAATAAAAAACTGGGCCTTTACCTGTACTGCAGGAGGTAACCAGCTTTTATATGAAGCAGGCTTTTGTTAGAGACAGGCCATTTTTTCTAATTCCCTCTGTTTGATAAGTATAATTGGCTATATTTGAGTGTCAATCCTTGTTCCAGTTTGCCATTTTATTGCTGCATTATGTTGTTAACACAATCCAGTGTTTCCTTTATGTTGATTAGGTAATGGCGGCCCGTCATGGCAAAATTTCTTCCGCCATGGTATCAGAATATAGGGCTGTGCAAAAGCCATTTATCAGCAGTGATAGTGTATTCACACTCCAGAGCTGAAGGTGGCGGTAATGCAGCAATAAGCTGGATGCCAACTGCCGTTAAACAAAACAGAAGAAGAAAGAGTGCATGTCGGAGAACAGCATGTACACTCGCTTCACACCATGGGTGGTGAACGTGCACCACTCAGGGGAAAATTGAGAGGAAGGGAAAGAACTGACTGCAGCTTTCTGGAGAATAACTTGAGATCGGTGTGTGTATCCTTGATAACTGTTAGTTATGTAACTTATGTGGTCAGTTCATTTAAGCCTGTTATTGTATTAGTTTATAGTTCTTGCAAATTTAAGTAAACTGGTGATTTTTGTTGTTGGTATTCGTCACCTGCTAGCTAAATTGCACGTGGCTGTTGATTCGATATAATAGCTATTGCTGAACACCCTTGCTCACGTTAGGTGCATTATTTACATGCTGAAGTAGTTACACTGCATTAAGATAATGTAAATAATAGTGGGTTTATTGTTATTATTTTTTATATATAGTTGGGTCAATATCACTGTAGGGTGCCTTTTACCCCCACAATACTCACACATTTTGATTTTAATTTACCATTCGCTTCATGTCATGTCATAAATAGTAGACACTGAAGTACTATAATAAATATTTTTTCTGAGCTCCCACACATTTTTTTAGATAATTATTCATTTTTCAGAGCATAAACCATAAGCCATGTCCACCCTGTCATGGACAAATATATTACTGTTAAATACATTTTCATTCCAATATTAAGATGCAAATTATACTTTCTGAAAGGTATGATCTCTCTTTGAGTTGTTTGTTTGCTTTCAAATTATTAATACATAAAAGATTTTACATAAAGCATATGTTTTTAAATAAACTCATACAATTTGCACATATATTCTTTCTTATTTGGAGAAAATGTTGATATTTGGATGGAGATTTTTGTTTGCATGTTATTGCCCCCACACCTAACTATTGGGTCATATAGGTATGATTGAATTATTATTTTTAAATGGCAAGATGACACGGTGGACGAGCACACAACGGAAAACACAAAGCAGAACACAAAAAGCATGAGAAAATATGACAATGAAACATTTATTCAACTTCAAAAATATATATATAATTACATTCTCAATCACATTGATATAATTAAGAATTTTGAACAACTTCTCTGGTTGAGAGGAAACTGGCATGGAGTGTAAAAACCTGCCCATATTTTAAGCAAAATGTAAGCATAAATAAAATTATAATATAAAACAAAACATGAAAAAGCAATTATATTGAAAAACCAAATAATATTTGTGGCCAAGAAATATTGAAGTAAATAAATTGTCAATTTGTAACCTTTACAACACATGTAACAACTTGCCCCAAACTGATATTTAGAGAAAAAAATGTTCATTTTCAGAACACGATTTGATCTTTTAGTTGACCCTTGCCTGAATGTATTCCACTGTGGTTCTATTGAGTTTTACATTAACTAAAATGCATTTCCTGCAGAAAGTGTGTTAATGCTAAATAGCTAAAATGATAAAGCTAAACTGGATTAATAGCTGAAATGTGTAAGAAGTTGAAGTAGTCAGAATAATTGGAAAAGTGGGAATGGTTTAAAGTAGCATAAATTACATTAAGTAGCAGTATTAGTATAACACGAATTCCGAAAAAGTTGGGACATTTTTTTATTTGAATAAAATTAAAACTAAGACTTTCATATCACATGAGCCAATGTATGTTTAAACTGAGAAATCTTACACTTGTATCCACTAAATGAGCTAATTTCAAAGTTGATGCCTGCTACAGGTCTCAAAAAAGTTGACAGGGGGTAAACAAATGGCTCAAAAAGCAAGAAAATGGTAAGGTTTCAGCTGGGAGAACATTTAGCAACAAATTAATTGATATCAGATCCGAAACATGATTAGCTATAAAAGAGTCTCTCGGAATTAAACATGGCCTGAGGCTCTCCAATCTGTGAGTGTGCAAAGAGATTGTGAAATACTTAAAAAACAATGTTCCTCAACATCAAATTGCAAAGGCTTTGCAAATCTCATCATATACAGTGTATAACGTCATCAACATATTCAGAGAAACTGGAGAAATCACTGTGCGTATGGGACAAGGCCAAAGACATTTATTGGATGCCCATGGTCTTTGGGCCCTCAGACGACACTACATCCCTCATCGGCATGATTGTGTCAATAACATTACTAAATTGGCCCAGGAATACTTCCAGAAACCACTGTCGGTAAACGCAATCCACCCTTTCATCTGCAGATGCCAACTAAAGCTCTATCATGCAAAACAGAAGCCATATGTGAACATGGTCCAGAAGTGCCGTTGTGTCCTGTGGGCCAAGGCTTATTTCAAATTGGAAAGGTGTCCTATGGTCCGACAAGTTCAAATTTGACATTCTTGTTGGAAATCACGGATGCCGTGTCCTCTGGGCAAAAGAGAAGGGAGAGCTTCCATCGTGTTATCAGCGTTCAGTTCAAAAGCCAGCATCTCTGATGGTATGGGGGTGCATAAATGCATACGGTATGGGCAGTTTACGTGTTTTAGAAGGCACTATGAATGCTGAAAGGTATAGAGGTTTTAGAGCAACATATGCTCCCCTCCAGACAATGTCTATTTCAGGGAAGGCCTTGTGTATTTCAGCAGGAAAATGCAAAACCACATACTGCAGTTATTACAACAGCATGGCTTTGTCGTAGAAGAGCCCAGGTGGTGAATTGGCCTGCCTGCAGTCCAGATCTTTCACATATAGAGAACATTTGGCACATCATTAAACAGAAATAAGTCAATGATGACCACAAACTCTCCAGCAGCTGGAAACCTATATTAAAGGCAAGAATGGGCCCAAATTCCATCACCAAAACTCCAGACACTTATTACCTCAGTGCCCAGACGACTTCAAACTGTTGGTAAACATGCCCCTCCCAACTTTTTTTAGATCATTTTGTGCAAAAAGTTTTAAAATTTCTCAGTTTAAAAATTTGTTCTGTTATCGGTTCTATTGTCAATAAAATATTGGCTCATGTGATTTCAAAGTCTTAGTTTTCATTTTATTCAAATTAAAAAAACATCCCAGCTTTTTTGGAATTCTGGTTGTAATAGTAGCAGTACTAGTATTATTATTATTAGTAGTAGCAGTAGTAGTGTTATTATTAGTAGTAGCAGGAATAGGATTGTTATTTGTAGTAGAAGTAGTATCATTATTAGTAGCAGTAGTATTATTAATAGTAGTAGTATTAGTAGCAGTAGTAGTATTATTAATGCCAATAACATTTCTATAAATTGCAATGTTAACTACAAATTAATGCTAAGTCCACCTTGTCATGTGTATGTCCACCCTATTGAGTCTTACATGGCTGACAGTGTGGACATTTTGGAACAACGACAGGGTGGACATTTTGAGCTTCAATTAGCATATTAGCTCACAACAAACTGTGACTAGCTGATTATTTGGTCTAGTTGTTGAAGATAATTTGGTATATTGAAACGTACATATTTTGAAAATATTGTATTTTAATCACTGCCGGTATATTTTATTGCCGACAGGGTGGACATGTTAAACTTTGGCAAAACAAGTAAGCAGACTTATGAAGAAAATGTGTTAGTTGGAAAGTCAACAGCAACTCACCTCAGCAGTTGAAATTCCTGCCACTGAAGAGATAAAAAAGTCTGTTGTCCTTATTTCACTTATGGAGATGGCCTTTTCTTAAAGGGGCAGATTCTGCAATACGACAGGGTGGACATTCAAGGGACATGAAAAAACTCTTATTTTTTATTAAATAAAAAAATATGTTTTATTACAAAATGATCAATACACTCGATTTGAGTAATATCTTATTTAACAAAATATGAATAGGAAAACTAAAATATTTTTTTATGGTTTGACTATTTTACTCTCATTCAAATTTAATGAGCAGTGCCTGGGACATAGCAAAATAACATGTGTCCTCTTATATAAAACTCAAGAAAATCTTGATAATGTATCTAAAGAGCCAAGTATTGCTTCTGTTATGAATGAAAAACTTAGTCTAATATAACACACCCTTTCAGAGTCATTTGTATGTTAAGTTATCATGGCAAATTAGTTATTTATGTTCAGGACACCAAAAGGCACCCTACAGTGATATTGACCCAGTTATATTTATAATATATAGTGAACTTAATTTCTGAATCATAACACTAATATTCATTACTTATTTTTCAGATTAGTTAAAATATTTCTCTAAAAATAAAGGAAGACGCATTATGATTAAGATAACCAGGTACCCTAAGTTCACATTACCTACACGTGTTTAAGGGGAAAACAGCGCTTAGGCTATCTAACACTTTTTGAATAACCTAATCCTCCGTGTGCACTGGAGGGTAGCCTTCAAATACTGTCTATAAACTGTAAATGTTCCGTCCAAACCCAATTGCGACTACTCTGAGTTAGTGTTTCATCCTTTTTTAAGTTTAAGTTCAGTCACTTTATTATCCCAGATGGGAAACTTAGTATGCAGTCAGGTGTGAAAAAAGTAAGATAAATAGGAAACACATTCAAAACAGCGAACAGATACAGGAGACAACAATACAAAACATGAGTTCCAAAAGTACTGCATTACATGTGCAAATTAAGCTGAGTTATTGCACATGAAACAAAGGAGTTTTTTCTCCTATTACTTTTAAGCCGGGGTACTCTAAATCTACGACCTGAGGGGAGTGTTACGAACTCAGAGTAAAGGGGGTTGTTTGTGCAGTGTAGTATGGACCGGGCCTTACAATGTACTTGTTCATCAAAAATGACCATCAAGGGGCGCTGTGGGAAACCTATCACCTTGCCAGCCACCTTTACAATATGGCTGAGGTGGTTTCTCTCCTGGTAATGAGTAGCATCACTTGTGCTAAATTAGGTTTGGAACAAAAACCTACGGAATGCAGGAGCAGTGAGTTTCGCTGCTTTAGATAAGTGCCATAATCCCGAAAAAAACAAATTGTTGAAAATAGCATGAATATATTGTTGAATCTATTAAATTAAAGTGGTAGAAATGTACATTATGCTTAACTGGAATGCACATTATATGAAATGCACCTAGGAGATTATCCACACAAATTTTCGGATTAGATTTTCGGATTCAATTTACTCTGATTAAATTTTCGGATGCACTGTTGAGTTCGTCAGCCTTAACACTGCCATTGTCATCTCAAGGGGCTGATTTAGCACATTTATTTTATTTTTATTTAACCTTTATTTAACCAGGTGGGCACGGTGAGAACAATTTCTCATTTAAAACGGCGACCTGGCCAAGATAAAGCAAAAAGGTGCAAGTACAGACAGAGTTACACATAAATACAAATACACAAGAATTACACAAAGGGTACAGTAAAGACGAAACATAAAAAAATACAGTCGAAATACAGTCGAAGTTGAATGAGGTAGATGTAAGTACATGTACAATTAGTGCAAAGAAATCTTAGGTTTAGTGGTAGATCAAATTAGTATACATTGCAGGCAAATACAATGTAATAAGTTAACATTAGTAAGACAATTTTACTGTGCAAATGGTAGCAGTGCAAATAACGGTTGATAAATAATATATTTAAAATAAATACTGTTCAAGTCAGTAAATACACAGATGCTTATTTGGCAGAGTGCCACAGTAATGGATCAGATAGGGAAAGGTAGTGCACATGTGGGGGGGGGGGGTCAGCAGGTGCAATGGTCAGACAGAAGCTCTGATCATTGAGATTTAAAGGAAGTTAGGGGGACAGTGGTCACGAGTTTCAGAGTCTTCTGTAGCTCGTTCCAATCGTTAGCTGCGGCAAACTGGAATGCATTTCGGCCAAAAGAGGTGTGGGCTTTAGGAGTGATCAGGGAGATGTACCTGGATGAGCGCAGGTTACGGGAGGGTGAGGCAATGGTGAGGAGTGAGTTCAGGTA
>JACXGM010020965.1:0-17512 GCA_016801145.1 Umbra pygmaea | reverse complement strand
CTGGTAGCCAGTTACAGTCAGTATGCTTCAGTTTATTGCTTAATGTAAACGTACACTAACACCTGGTAGCCAGTTACAGTCAGTATGCTTCAGTTTATTGCTTAATGTAAACGTACACTAACACCTGGTAGCCAGTTACAGTCAGTATGCTTCAGTTTATTGCTTAATGTAAACGTACACTAACACCTGGTAGCCAGTTTCAGGCAGTATGCTTCAGTTTAGTGCTAAATGTAAACGTACACTAACACCTGGTAGCCCGTATCAGTCAGTATGCTTCAGTTTAGTGCTAAATGTAAAGAAACTTGCTGTGCAGGTGATGGAGCTGGAACGAACCCACAGACTACAGGAGATCCAGGCCAAGTTGGACCCGCGGGCAGAAGCCAAGGTGAGAGATGGGGGCCTTTTCAATGGAGGAGAGCTGCTGCGTCGGAGCCTCATCCATGAGGGAATGCTGCAGTGGAAGACTCCTGGCTCCAGGCTCAAAGGTGTGTGGTTGTGTATGTAGAAAACCACACTGCAACATATCAGTTGTGGAAATCCACAATTCCCCAAACATTGTTGTCATCATTATTTCAAAGTGCTCCTGCTCGTCTGTGTAGATGTGCAGGTCCTGCTGATGACAGACATCCTGGTGTTCCTACAGGAGAAAGACCAGAGATATATATTCCCATGTTTAGTAAGTACACACAGTTAAATACACACTGTAGAGATGTAGTACACAAACCGTAAAATACACACTGTAGAGATTTAGTACACACACCGTAAAATACATACTGTAGAGATTTAGTACACACACCGTAAAATACACACTGTAGAGATTTAGTACACACACCGTAAAATACATACTGTAGAGATTTATTACACACACCGTAAAATACACACCATAGAGATTTAGTCCACACACAGTACAAAACACACTATAGTAGTGATACATCAAGTAGAAAAATCTATTTTAATTAGTATCACAGTTGTTTTCAATTGCATAATTAATCATTCAGCCAGTTTAAATGGAGAAAAGTACTCACTTTGCTGTGTTGTGTCACTGTGTGTATCACACTGAACATGGAAAAGAGAAGGAAAATCTGAGATTTGTAGGCTAGAATGTTGGAGGCTGGAAAGAATGTAATAGCCAAGCATGGTCAACATAAACAATACAAGACACTCTAACGAGCTTGGTTATTAAGAAGTTTTAAGGCCCATGTGACTGTAGCCATCATCCTTAGACCTGGCTGCTAGAGGAAAATTGACCTAAGAACATAGCAAAGTATTGTTCAAATGAGATTAACCAAGGAATACTTCAAAATCGATCCATGAAAATGGGATCCATGGTAGAAGACCCAGGAAGACCCCTCTCCTAAGAAAGATGTACAAAAAAGCCTAACTGGAGTTTGCCAAAATGCAAGTTGACAAGCCACAAGTCTTCTGGGAGAATGTCCTTTGGACAGACAAAAGTAGAGCTTTTTGCTAATTCACAACAACTCCATGTTTTCAGGAAAAACAGTTGAAGCTTTCAAAGAAAACAACACCATCACTACCATGAATCACAGAGGAGGTTTAGTAATGTTTTGGGGTTGCTTTGCTACCTCTGGTGCTGGATGCCTTATGTGCATAGCATAATGAAACCAAGTCATTCTGAAGTGAAACAAACAGCCCATTGTCAGAAAGCGGTTTCTGTTGAAGGTCATGGGTTCTCCAGCAGGATAATGACCCAAAACATACCATAACAAGCATCCATGAATTTTCTAAATCCTATCAAACATCTGTGGAAGAAGCTCAAACTCAAATGTCGGGAAAAGGCACCCATCAAGCTTGAGAGAACTGGAGCAGTTGCTCAAAAAGAGTGGGCTAGAGTACCTGTCGAAAAATGTAGAAAACTCATTCCGAGCTACAGACAGCACTTGACTAAAGTTATTTTTTCCAAAGGCTATGCAACTAAATATTAGGTTATGGGTCCCAATATTTTTGTCTGTGCCATTTTAATTTATTTTAGTAATTAAACTAATATGTTACTTTATAAACCAAAAGCAAAGTCTTTGTTCTGTTGAATGTGAAATAAAGAATGGTGGATATCAAATACTTTTGTCAATTAAAATTGAGTTCACAGATCATTTTGATTAAAAAAGTTAGTGGTTACCATGTCTGTGTCTCTCTTTCCCTCCTAGTTTGCTTCTTTCTAATGTTCTGTCGTTCTGTCTCCGCGTAGGATAAGTTCCCAGTCCTGTCTCTGCAGAACCTCATGGTAAGGGAGATAGCCAATCAAGAGCGAGGACTGTTCCTAATCAGTGACTCGTCCCCTCCGGAGATGTACGAGGTCCACGCTGCCTCGAAAGATGACAAAAACAAATGGATACGCATCATACAACACACTGTCAGCAGGTAGGGGTACACACACTCTCTCACTCACACACACTTTCTGTCACACAACACACATTCACACACTCAGCTTCTCTGTGTTTGCAGATGTCCGTCCCGGGAAGAATTCCCCCTCATAGAGACTGAAGATAAGGCCCTTGTGAGACGACTGAAAGGTTAGCAGTAAACACACACGCACTCCTCAACAGTATGCAGGTGTGAACGCACCAGAATCACCACATACTGTAGGAACTCCATCTGTAGCTGCTCTTCTGTGACCCATTATCTCTCTCCATCTTTATCAGGTTCTGTCTGTTCCTCTGAGCCTCTCCATCTCGTGCTTCCTGTCTACACAGTAATGTTCCGTTTTCTGCATGTAGGAGGACGTGTGTAGCCTGCCTCCTACTCAGGCCCAGTAAAGGAGCACGTTCCGTCACCACACAATTGCACTTCCTCTCTTTCGCTTTTCCTGCAGCCTCTCCTGTTTTGTCTGTCACTTCGTCTATCGAAAGGACTCTCCTAGCTGAAACGAAAGGGGGCCGTGTGTTTTCTTTCTTCGGTTAACACAGCGTCAGAAGTCAAAATGATTTTGTCCCACTTCCTTGCACTTATCTTACCTCCCCCTCCCGATCACACGTCTCCCTCTTATCTCCTCCCAGCTGACATCCAGCAGAAGGATCGCGAGGTCCTGGAACTGCTCCAGGAGCGCGTCACTCTGTTCACTGACCTGGCTGAGGTGACCAGGGGCGTGGAGGTCACGCTGCCGGGGAGCTCGAACACGCGGAACCTATTCCGAGCCAACACACCTCAGGCGCTGTGCGGAGAGAGGTTGCTCACTGACGCCATCGCAGAGGGTGAGGTGTTGGTGGAGAGAGGTGGGGGGCAGGCACTTGGTGGATGAGGGAGAATGTGTCTGAGTACAGAAAAGACACAAATCCTGAGAAAGGGTGTGTTATGAGATCTGGACTTTTGTCTTTAGTGATTTAAATGACGACATCAGCAAAAGAAAATATGTGCAGGAACTTACTGAATGGTGCCTCATTATGAAACCAAAACAATTACCCCGGTTTTTTAGGGGCCAAATATGTTAAGTCATTCTCCAGATTAAATCCAGTTAAACATGCGTTTCATTTGCTGAAGATGAGACTTCAAAGACCTCAAAACAAATAGTGGGAAATCAGTAAATATTGCACACAAAGTGTATGCAAACAAATGCAGTTTTTTTAAGAATGTTTTAGTGCAAACCCCAACTTAAGAGATATAGAGACAAGAAAGGAAGGGATTTCCCTGTCACAATAATTACAGGCGGCACTGTAGTATTGAAAAAGATGGATGAAGAGATAAACGACCCTGAGAGAGAGCATGACTATATGGTACTGGGAGTAAAAAAGCAATGGAGGAAACTGAAAAACCACTTAGGTGACTGCAATGATACTTCAAAGTTAAATCACAGCATCTACAGTATCATATTCCTTAGCGTGTTCTCACTTGTACTTGGCAGCGCACTTAGTCTAAGCATCAACTATTGCTTGACCGACTATTCAACCAATGTGTGTGAAGTGTGTTGGCACAAAATGTCTGCCAGGTGGCAGCTCAGTGGCCACACATTTGAGATGACTGACATTCAAGTTCCCTCTATGGAAGGCCAATGGTTGGCTTATATTACAGTTTTATATTACAAATATTGAAGTTGTGTACTGTCTGTTCAATTATAGATTAAACTTCACTTGCAAAGTGTTGTTTCTACATTTACATTTATGGGAATTGCCAAACCAACTAATCATGAGCCTGACATTGACTGACACTTTGGCCCTTGTCAAAGTCGCTCAAATCCCTACGTTTGCCCATTTTTCCTGCTTCTTCATTTTGTCCTCAAAGTTGATGTGGTAGAAGCAGGAAATGTAGGCAAGCATAAGGATTTGAGCAACTTCGACAAGGGCCAAATTGTGTACGAGTGGGTCAGAGCGTCTTCAAAACTGCAGCTCTTGTGGGGTGTTCCCGGTCTGCGCTGGTCAGTACCTATCAAATTGATCTAAATAAGTAGGACCTTATAAATTTAGTTAAGCTTAAACCGTTTCTTTATTGGGGGAGGGCTACTGTAGGAATGGTCTACTGATCCGATGTATCTAGAAAGCTAAAATGAAGGCACCGTAACTTGTGTTGTTTATTGTCTCTTAGGAAACTTAAAACAGGATCTTTCCGGGAATGTTTTTTATCTCTCTATTTTCAAGTGCCTCTGTCACACCTGAGTTCTGTTTCTGATTAGATTTGGGCTGATGCCTCTTCTTTTGCCTTATAGTGGACAGGCTCAGTGAACTGCTGTTTGGATCCACCTTTGAAGTGCCTCTGCCGTGCAGTTCCAATGGTCTTCCAAACCACACGGGGGCGCTGGTGATCAGTGAGTGACTTCTCTGTGACGCTCATTGACATGGACAATAATGTCCATAGCACTGAGTGCAAAGACCATTGAGTGACTGTTGTCTGTCTGTTTGTAGACGGTCAGGACGTGGTTGTCAACGGAACACATGGCACGCCAGCATCAAAGGTGATTTCTTACTAAAAATAGCATCCCGGAAGCAGAGTGTTCGGTGTGTTTCATGCATTGGATTTTTCCTACTCCCAAAAATGTGTTAATCAAACTGGATGTTGTGAATTTAGAAAGCAATTTCTGAATACATGGCTAATCTCTTCTAAATTAAACTATTGACTCAACAGTTTATAAACATGTAATTTGTACTATACATAGCCAACCCCCAAGATTTGTCCAACACTCATACAGATCTAAACTGCAGTTGTTAGCTTTTTTAAACTTTCACAACTTGGTCAACCTAGCCAACTAATCAGGTAGCTCAAATCATCTGAACCTCTCCTCCATTTGTACATGTGCCACAAAACACTGTGCAATCTTTGCAAAGGTACTTGCATCAAAATGCATTAGTAATGACACTGTTGTACAATGAGGATGAGCCCTAACGACCAGCTGCCTAACAGCCAAGGTTTCTAGAGTGGATTTGGAGAAGCAAGCAGGTTGGGGAGTTCCATATTTTTTGCTGTTGACTCTGTATCTATCGGCAAATAATACATTTGTTCCTCCATCGCGTTCCGGTGTAGAGTGAATGCATGCCAAAATGATAGTTGCATTGCTACGTAAAGGTTTATGCATCTGTGATGCGTTGCCGCAATTGGTCTGACCGGGGCGTAAAGCGCCAATCACACCTACTGCCCCAGTCAGACCAATTGTGGCAACGCATCACAGATGCTTAAATGTCCAGTAGCCTGGATCAAATGCCTGCACATACAGGTTCTCTACAGATATCATTTGAATAGATTTGTACAGTAGGTTGTGTACAACAGTTATTTCAGCTGCTGTGACATTTATAATATATTCTTCAAAGACAAATAGGAACATATCATATATTTGGAAGTCGAGAAATTAATATCCTGTAATCCATGTTTGTCAGCATTCTGGTGCCTAATAAACACAACCAAGGCTTTAAATGAAGGTGTCCATTATCTCTGAATCGTCAGCTCTGAGTTATTTTAGCTAGACTGCAATGATTCAGACTGCCTAGGAGTATCCATGGCAACGTCCATTTTTCCAATTATCATATTTTGTTAAAATCATTGTTACGTTTGCGTGAAACGCTGCTCAGTTTACCTTAACGTTAGCTGAAATGTCATTTATCACATGCCTTTGTGGCTTTCTGACATGTGAGTGACATGTTTTGACATGTTGAAGTTTAATATGTGTATTGTTTCATTCACAGGATCAGAACGGGAATCAGCCTGGAGATCGGCCGCTAATTGAGGTAAAGTGGTCTCATAATAAACTGCCACTTTATCCTTACGTGGATAACCGAGAACCCATTGAAATGAAAAATATTGGAGTAGAAAAGGGGAGAGAGTGTGATTTTGTAGGTGTGTGTGTATATATCTGTGTAGCCTATTAATACAGTAAGGTGTTGGACTTTGCTCTTGATTGCATTTGCATAATATTTTGTGTGTGTTTATCAGGAAGTGTACCAGAGGCTGGTGAATCTTAGTGTTCATCTTCACGCCCTGCAGGTCAGTGGAGCAGTGTTTCCTGTGAAAAGCAAATGTGAAATATTTGCTAATATTGAATTGTGATTAAAGTGCGCTTCATAAAGCCACCTTTATTTTTTATTGAGATGTGTATTGAGGGTAAATGTTTCTGCAGTCACACTAGGATTTCCCATTTCCATTTTATCGTTTCCTTCTCTTCCAGGGCACCGTGATAAAGCAGGACTCCATCCTGGAACTCAGCTTGCGCTCCGAAGCCACGCCCGTGGCCGCTGCCACCCCGACCACACCCACTGGGCGACTCTGGCGCTCCCTGTCACGTGACGGGGGCATGGCCGACGCGGGCTCCGGCCCGGCGCTGGGGGAGCTGGCCTTGCTCCAGAGGCAGCACACCCTCCTGCAGGAGGAGCTGGGGAGGCTGCGAGGGACAGAGGGCCGCCTAAGGGACAGCGAGAAGGCCCGCGCCCAGCTGGAGAGGCAGGTCCGCGACATGAAAGCCCACAGTGCCCCTCTGGTGGACGGCAGGAGTACTGCAGGTTCAGAGCAGGTAGCCCTACACTAGCACAGTATACAGTTGCCCTTCTAGTTCAATTGCTTACAAAAATTGCTGTTTATCAGGTGGTGCTGCTATTCAAATTGTACTTCAAGGCTGTAGATGGGAATATGCTCTAAATCAAGTTAGTTCATGTAGATTACGCAATATGCAAATAGAGAAATTCATTATGTTGGCTATGGTACTGAAAATATCTCAAATTTACCACACCGGAGTATATGGTAAGCTACATTGAAGATACGTAGTTCCATGTGCACTCTGGTCACATGGTTAACAAACTTGTCAAGCTCCTCTGAAAATGCACTGTTCTATAAGGGATCTAGTCTAAAAGTGACCCCAGGCTGTCTCAGATATATCACCACCAATTCCTGTCAAAATTAAGTTCAGGTACCAGGCAGGTCATTTGGGGACTGGGGTGGACTGCACAATTTGTTGTCACTCTTGTTTTATTTTCAAAACCAACGTTTGGTTTTAGGTGGGACATTTCAGATGGACTATAAAGTGATCAGAGTGGCTCTTCAATACATTTTTTTTTTAATTCACAAAGTAATCATGTGTAAAGCAGAAAGTACATGGTGAACTACTGAAAGCACTACATTTTGCAAGTTGGCCTGCAGTTTGACTAACAACAATCAACTGTTAAGTGAAACTATAAACTGTCAGTGGGTGTCCTAACTGACTTGGTGTGTTGTAGCCATTGAAAGTGTATGATTAGAAGTGCCACTCCAATGGAAATAAATATAGCAGAGCAGCAGCCATTTTTACGTGTACCATTCCATTGTAAAGATGTAGCGTCCTACTTCCGCATTAAACCGATTTGCATGTTGTTACCGTGACAACTAACGACAGTTGCCATTTTTTTGTGTACTAATCGAATGACCGAGCAAAACAGTTTAATAAGGCTTCTATAGATTTAATTTCTATGGTTGTTCCACTTTCCGACTTGCCTAGGCCCCAGCCAGTCGCATGTCACGCGAAACCAATGCAGACTTCCAGTTGGCCAGCCAGGATTCAGTCGACCAGACTGAAGAGCTTCAGGATTGTAGTGATGTGGAAGTGACATCAGATGAAGAGGAGGAGGAGGAGGACGACGACGACGAGGTCGCCAAAGCTTCACCGCGGTCCGAAAGTCCTCGAGGTGTGTAACAAGTTCTCAAACTCAGCATTAAACAAAATCGGTAAACAATACGCCATCATATAAATAAAGGGAAAACATACAGTGCCTTGCGAAAGTATTCGGCCCCTTTGAACTTTTCGACCTTTGCCACATTTCAGGCTTCAAACATAAAGATATGAAACTGTAATTTTTTGTGAAGAATCAACAAAAAGTGGGACACAATCATGAAGTGGAACGAAAGTTATTGGATATTTCAAACTTTTTTAACAAATAAAAAACAGAAAAATTGGGTGTGCAAAATTATTCGGCCCCCTTAAGTTAATACTTTGTAGCGCCACCTTTTGCTGCGATTACAGCTGTAAGTCGCTTGGTGTATGTCTCTATAAGTTTTGCACATCGATAGACTGGAATTTTTGCCCATTCCTCCTTGCAAAACAGCTCGAGCTCAGTGAGGTTGGATGGAGAGCGTTTGTGAACAGCAATTTTCAGTTCTTTCCACAGATTCTCGATTGGATTCAGGTCTGGACTTTGACTTGGCCATTCTAACACCTGGATATGTTTATTTGTGAACCATTCCATTGTAGATTTTGCTTTATGTTTTGGATCATTGTCTTTTTGGAAGACAAATCTCTGTCCCAGTCTCAGGTCTTTTGCAGACTCCATCATTCTTCCAGAATGGTCCTGTATTTGGCTCCATCCATCTTTCCATCAATTTTAGCCATCATCCCTGTCCCTGCTGAAGAGAAGCAGGCCCAAACCATGATGCTGCCACCACCATGTTTCACCGTGGGGATGGTTTGTTCAGGGTGATGAGCTGTGTTGCTTTTACGCCAAACATAACGTTTTGCATTGTTGCCAAAAAGTTCCATTTTGGTTTCATCTGACCAGAGCACCTTCTTCCACATGTTTGGTGTGTCTCCCAAATGGCTTGTGGCAAACTTTAAATGACACTTTTTATGGATATCTTTCAGAAATGGCTTTCTTCTTGCCACTCTTCCATAAAGGCCAGATTTGTGCAGTATGCGACTGATTGTTGTCCTATGGACAGACCCGCCCACCTCAGCTGTAGATCTCTGTAGTTCATCCAGAGTGATCATGGGCCTCTTGGGTGCATCTTTGATCAGTCTTCTCCTTGTATGAGCTGAAGGTTTAGAGATTTGCAGTGGTCTGATACTCCATTTCAATATTATTGCTTGCACAGTGCTCCTTGGGATGTTTAAAGCTTGGGAAATCTTTCTGTATCCCAATCCGGCTTTAAACTTCTCCACAACAGTATCTCGGACCTGCCTGGTGTGTTCTTTGTTCTTCATGATGCTCTCTGTGCTTTCAACGGTCCTCTGAGACTATCACAGAGCAGGTGCATTTATACGGAGACTTGATTACACACAGGTGGATTCTATTTATCATCACTAGTCATTTAGTTCAACATTGGATCATTCAGAGATTTTCACTGAACGTCTTGAGAGAGTTTGCTGCACTGAAATTAAAGGGGCTGAATAATTTTGCTCGCCCAATTCGTCAGTTTTTTTTTGTTAAAAAAGTTTAAAATATCCAATAAATTTCATTCCACTTCATGATTGTGTCCCACTTGTTGTTGCTTCTTCAACAATTTTATATCTTTATGTTTGAAGCCTGAATTCTGGCAAAAGATCGAAATGTTCAAGGGGCCCGAATACTTTCGCAAGGCACTGTAGCTTCCATGGGTTCATCAGTGATGTAACAAAACATAAAAAGTCATTGTTTTGGTTATGACACAGCATCCGGTCAGTCGTTCTGTTTTAACAGAATAAAGCTGCATATAAACCCCGACCCCAGGAGAGGTTTTTCCCTCAGTAGCATCAGTACAGAGATGTTCTTCAGCAGAGATGCACTCACCTTTGTCCTCTCCATAATGCTAATGCTAGCCCACACTGTGTAATATAAATTTTTGAGATTTATGCATAAATTGTCTTTCTAGCGCACACACACATGCCATTGCTGCTCGTGTGTGTGCTTGTGTGTGTGTGCGTGTGCGTGTGCGTGTGTGTGTGTGTGTATAAGTGTGTGTGTGTGTGTATAAGTGTGTGTGTGTGTTTGTGCATGTAAACACATTGTATGCCTCTTCAGTGTTAGGTGTGTGTGTGTGTGAATGGAGATGTCATTCAAGGGCCAGTGTTCAGCTCCCATATTGTTGCCTGATGAGACGTTACAGTGACAGTGTCACCACTCTCTATTCAAATGCCTAATCAATACTATAGACTTACTAGTAATAATATAGAGCTCGTAATAACAGGTGTCTGACAATCAAAGTTGACAAGGTTGAGCTTTTGCTTGTTGCACCTGCGCACACCAGCAAGTTGGAGCCCAGTGTAACAAAAATATATAAGTTATTTGCGTGGAAACAACTACTTTTTTTCTAGAGTCTTTCAAAAAAATGGTTTATTGGCAAATTGTGTGTCTTCACTCAGATCTTCAGGACATTCCCGAGGAGGCGGATGCTACAGCAGAACCATCACGAGACCCTGATAGGTCACAATGTTAACGACGAAAATGAATCTGAACTGGACCCCATAACCCCTACTCTTAAGACGAAGCAGCAGACAATAAACCGCCTATGATTTTGTCTTCCTCTTTTTACACTAAAAAGGAGGCATAAATGCATAGGTGCATTCTAAATATAAGGCATGTGGGGTTATAGCATGTGGCCAATAGGCTGCAGCCAAGGGCTGTTTCCAAGCATTTCATGTTTTCTCATGCTTAAGAACAGCTCCTGTCATTGGTATATGGGTCATATTGCACAAACTAATCATGTGCCTTAATGCTATTATCAACAGGGTAACAATGCAATTAGAATAATAAGTATGTATTGTCGTACATACACACGTGCAGTGCCGGCCCATTCTACAGGCAAGTTAGCCGGTTGCCTAGGGCCCCGCAGTAGTAAAAGGCCCCCTAAAGATATGTAAAATATAGTATTGAACTGTTTTAAAGGAAGGATTTTAGTGGAGCACTGGGGTGTCAGGTGTGACTGTGTGGCAATGGCAAATGGTTTATAAGGCTCACGGGTCAGATAGGAGGGCCCCTTAGCAGAATTTTGCCCAGGGCTTTAGGGATGTCAGGACCGGCTCTGCACATGTGTATATATTCATACATATTCATGTATGTGTCAGCATACACGCAAATACAGGGGTCAGTTTATTAGTTCATCAAAATCTAGCATTGGTTTGGAAATCCCTGTAATTTCTCCAAAGCAGGCTGATTTGCTCTGGGTATGGATTCTACAAGATGTTGTAGATGTTCCTCAGGGATGTCGGTCCATGTTGATGCGATGGCATCAAGCAGTTTCTGACCAGAGGTACATTCCTGCTAGTAACAGCCCATCTCATCCAAACAACACTGTTGGATTAGGGTCTGGGGACTCTGTAGAGCCACTTAAACTAAAATCACTTCCTGGAATCCTTTACAGACTGTGTTTTTTGACATAATCCACCTGGAAGTATCCGCGTGTTGAAGGGTGACGTGATCACCTGGACAGGAACAATGTTCGATATGCTGAGGCATTCAAGAGTTGCAATCAACTGACAGGAAGTCATTTGAGTTGTGCTTGAGATGCCACAGTTGTACTGTTATTGTCTTCATTAAAAGTGCTTCTGGTTGTGGCACACCTATTAGCTTGCATGATTCTGTTTCTGCCCAACAGGCCTGCTTAGACCTTGGTGTTGAAGACACCCAGGAGGGCGGCTGTTTCTGAGGTACTGGACCCAGCGTGCCTAGCTAGCGCCGACAATCATTCCTTGCTCAAAGTTACATTAACCAAATGCCCAAATGCTAGTTTGAGTGCAATATAGCAAGCCATGTTGATGTTTCACGAACCAGATGTGGTGTTCCAAAAACTGCGTGTGTGCATGTGTGAGTGTTTGTACAATCAGTGGCTTTTGCTTTGCAGTAGAAGAGCAGAGGCAATATCTGACCCAACGTTATTCTTCAGTGTTTCTTACTTTGGATTATTTCGATTATTACTGCTACTTTCTGGAAACAATTCTGGACCAACAAGGACCTACTAAGTGTAGGAAATGGACAGCAATTTAAATAAGAACCAAACATGAGAGGCTTTAACTCAACTGAGTGGAATACGGAATGTTGAACTAGCAGTGTGATAACAATCGGACGGCTTGGCGACATGTGCTCGGAGGAAGCACGTGTGATCGATCTTCGACCATCCTGCAGCTGCTCAGCTCTTCCCGATGAGCGAAGACTTGAGGGGAAACAAAGTGAATGGGATTCTATGTTAATCACACTAGCAAGCTGCTTCTATCCATGAGGTTGTCAGATGAGATGTATAGTTAGTGTTGACGGTTGTGTTGAGCCAGGCGTACACAAATACGCACCAAATACACTTGAGTCCAATACATTTCCAATATATATTTCTCATTGCTGTTTATGAAGCTTATAGTTTGTATTTATTTATTCTTCCTTCCTTATTTAATCAGGTAAGTTAAGACCTCCCGTTAGAGCAGGGGTGGGCAACATTTTGGCTCCCAGGACAGTTTGTTTTCATGTAAAATTTGTCCGAACTGATTTGTAGGCAAGTAAAAGGGCAGTTATTACAACCTGTATAGGGCCATAGGCTGTTTAAAAGTCGGTTTGAGAGTGTTTGACCTCTCCACAAATATGTTTATTAAACTTGATCATAGCCCTTAGTTTGCCCTCCCCTGCTTTAGAGTGACTGAACTAGAAATAGAGGTAGAATTCTGGTATATATTATGAAGCCAGGCGTACATTATTGCTAAATTACTTTATCACATAATACTGGTTGGTTCATTGCCTTTGTAGCACATTCAAATATCATCACATGTTACTTGGGACTATTTAACAAAAATACAAGTGTCAATTGTGAACATTTCATTTTTGATGATTACCAGAAATAATTACGCAGTTACTGTGTGGTAAGTAAATACCCGGCAATAACAATTCATAAGATAACATTTTACCTTAATGGATGGAACTCGATAAATGTAAGTTCCATCCACGTAATGTAAGAGGTATAGTTTACAAGGTTAAATATTGGATCAAGTGGACCAGGCATAGAAAATTAGCAATCAATATTGTTTGTGTTATTTTAAAGGCAAATGTGAAGATTTACATATGGTAATAAGCCATAGCGGTAATCAACAAGTGGAACAACATGGACTCTGGGGACTGTTGCAATGTAATGGACAGCCAAGCAACTGTTTCTTGTCTTCACATTCTTTTGAAACTGCTTTAATTGACACTTATTGATGTTCTTTCTGTTTTTGGTTCTCTGTTCATTTGATTCTACTGTTTCATTTTGCTGGCTTTGCATGGTGTATATAAAACTGAATGCATTGACTCTTCATTTCACGAAAGAAATTGTGCTGTATTTAATATCTCTTTACAAATATGTATACAGACTGGTGACAAATTAAATGAAGAACCTGAATAAATAAGTGGAAGAAAATAATGAATGTAGATGCTGTGGGGGGCATTTTTGGCATGATTTGGGTCCACTGGTCCCCTTAGAGAGCAGAGTCACTGCAAATCATTACAAAGTTATTCTGAGTGATCACCATTACCATGGTGATACATCTCTATCCTGATGGGTGTGGCCTCTTCCAGGAGTTCCCAATCCACAGAGCATGAGGGTTACTTAATGGTTTGTTGAATATGAAAATTATGTTAATCATATGCTTTGGCCTTCGCAATCAAACGATCTCAACCCAATTGAACCCCTATAGAAAATTTTGGACCGTTTTGCTAGACTGTTCTCTCCATCCAGGGCCGGCCCGAGGCATAAACAAATTAAGTGGCTGCATGGGGCCCCCTGGCCACCAGGGGGCCCCCAATCGATTGCACAGGTGACTCAGCGTGGTAGGAGGGGGCCCCCAAATGGTTTTGGCCGGAACTGTCTCATCACTAAAACCAAATAAGGTAATATTTTGTGGATGAACAGTGTTCCATCCCTCCAGCAATGATTCAGAGACTCGTGAAATCCATGCCAAGACACAATGATGCTATTCTGGAAGCCCATCACCTTACAGAGATGTATATTTTGGTTTATCCTCTATAAGATACAGGTCAAAAGTTTTAACACCTACTCATTCAAGGGTTTTCTAAATTTTACTATTTTCTACATTATAGAATAAAAGTAGACATCCAAACTGTGAATATCACATGGAATTATGGAGTAACCAAAAAATAAATGTATATATATAAATCTATATATAGGCGTGCCAGAGGCATGTTAAACAGATGAAGACAACGCTGCGACCTCAGACATTAGTAAACATTGTAAGATCACTATCGAGGAAACCCAGTTGTTTAAAACAGCTTTGGCCACTACAATGAACGAGTTAGACTTGGCTTTTTGTCTAAAAGAGGAACAGAACACGGCGCTTGAATCGTTCCTTTTTAAGGACGTTTTTTCTGTTTTGCTGACCTGATACGGCAAGAGTTTAATCTACCAGTTAGCTCCGCCATAGGGGCTTAGCGAAAAACCACTGGTGATAGGTCGTAGTGTTATCCAACTGCGTACAGTGAGATTTTCAAATGCATGCTTGGTGCTGCCCCTCGAGCTGGGTCATTTTCATTACTCGATGCCAGACCCTTATATCCTCCGGATTTGGGTCTGGATTTTTCCAGGCTACTTCATAAGTGAATTGTAAATTAAATTGATCCTGACTAGTTGTAATTCAAAATTGAAGGATATCTAAAACAGAATGACTAAGTCATTTCAGTCATTAAAAATTCAAAAAAGAAAACATTCAAAACAGAAATGAATAAAATTATGTTTTTAATGGGGCTTTAAAAGAAGAATATATACAGCAGTATTTGCCATCTTTCAGAATTAAAATTTCATTCATCAAAGCCTCAAGGTTGCCCAAGATGGTTTCTCTAACTGCTGCCCATTAGCTGTACTGGCTAGAAAACAGGGCTAAGCAGTGGAGTAGGGCGCCCTCTGCTGGATGATATGTATCACATGAAAGGTACTAAGAAACCAGTAGCTAAAGCAATTTGCCAGTTTAATAGTGTGTAAAATCTTGCATTCTAGTAAACAATGTCTGTAGTTAATTGACTAGACCTGAATGTACGGTCTTCCCCGTCTGCTATGACAATGTCTGTGGCTAAGGTCCAAAGTTATTGTATTTGTTTTTTAACCATTTTTCTCTCCTCCCAATTATTAATGTCCGATTCTTATAAAAGCTTTTCATCCTATACGAAAGCCTTTAACCTGTACATGCTCAGAAGGACTACTACACATTCACAAGGTACACCAGTCTAACATTTCTACTCCCTTATTCTGGGCAGCACTGTACCTCCCTGTGTGCGGCTACGGGCAAGCAGCTTTGACCAGGATCAAACCCCCCTGCACCATAACTTATTTTCCTAAGCCCACTACTCAGTCCGGAGCACCCCAAATTCAAAGTAGACAGCCTCTTAAACCTTAAATGTGGCTTTTGATTGTCACATCTGAGTGTACTTGCAACTGCATTTGCTCAAGCAAGGCAGAGTTTTCACAGGAGTTCCTGAATTTCTTATTGAGTTTTCTAACTAAAAACACACATCATGAGGAGTTTGACCTAAAAAGGTTTGCCCAAACACTGTCCTTACACAAGTGACTAAAGTTCACATTGAAATGTTGGATGAACAGTGTGAAGTGCATCATATAGTTGCAACTAAAAATATTCACACCCTTCCACTCTTAAAAATTATATATCTTTATTAAAGGTAGAAAATAGAGAACCTTTTGGTTTCCACATATTGCTGTTGACATTTAACAAATTGCCAAATAACTTTGGCTTATTCAGTGTTTGACATTGTACAGAGCTCTCTGTCAGAAGAGATAATCTGGAGTGCTATACCACACTAAACAAATTACCCAGTTAACTGGCCAAATTCCCACATACACTAGTAACAAAAAGGTTGATCAAGTCAGAATGAAGATCTGAAAATCAAAGATCTGTTTAAAACAGACATTCATAATGTGATTCTATTTGTTTCCTTTATTTGTTATGATAAGAAGACCAGAGGGGCCGATACCCTCTCGTTATCCAGCATCATATGACACTAGCCTACAAAAGTGTATAAAACAGAACTAGCCAATTCTAACACCTACTGTAGCTTTTATCATAAGTTACCTATTTTTACTTTGCTAGCAAATGGTAAGCAATACTCTCCTGGCCAGTTGCAGTTTCACCTAAATATATTCTAAAAGGCTAAATGATAAAAATCGAAATCAGAACTATAATCAGAATATTTTAATTGTCACTTGTAACATCAATAAAACAGTAGGCCACAGCAATGAATAAAGCAGCAGCGAAAAATAAATTGTATCCTGCGTACACAGCGATGTAGACTTAGCAGCAGAGAAACAATACAATACATTATACACACTGGTGTAATTGTAAACCAACCCAGCTATAATCTTATATAGTCTATATGAGCAGGAACGTGCACAGGTACGGGCTATTGTTGCCCGGGCAATAGCCCGTTTGCCCTGATTGGCTGATCTGCCTCTCTGGAGAAAGAGCTTAAAACTTTTTTGTGGCTGCATCCATATGATAAGCCCGTCATTAGTAATGAAATTAATTAAATCGCAATATCATCCAGTTCTGTGTTGATTTTTGTCACCATACCGTCAGCATTGCATCTGCCCCCAGTCACATGACATTGTTTGTATTCTCAGGCGGACGGTCTGTGGCTTTATAATAGATATCTATGGGGATAACCATTCCGTTTTCACGTGACTTTTTGAAGTTATGGATATAATGACAAATGCCCTGTGAATAGTTAAATAATATATATCCACTTGTGTCTCGAATAATGCGCAGCTTCAAATTGTAACGTTTGCTTCACGTCGCGCTACCTTGGTTTATATTGACGTATAATCATGCTACATTACATGAGCCAAAGCTAAGTAATAGCCTATGTAGCAGCTACCCCCAATGGGCTAAGCACAAACATTCCAGTTCACAGAGCATTTGAGAACCTGTGGAAAAGGTAAAATACTTTTACCAGCTGTATTGAAAAAAGGGTTGGTAAGGCTCTTTATAACATGTTTTAATTGTTTATAAAATATTTATATCCATATATGTATAGATATACAAACAAATATTATTTATGGCACCAAATCATAACTAAAGTCTACCAGAATCATTGAGTGAAGCCACAGTCTATGAAAAGTCAACTGGCTGCATTAATTTGTTCAGTTGTCGTTTTTTAGCTGTGAAAAGTACAGTATACGTAGTATAACCCACATAGCAAAATTGGTCTGGCCCAGTGCTGGGCCACACATACCACATACACTTGGCCCACATATCGCAATGAATTACGGTCCTCTAGTGGGCCACCTCTGGTAGCCACATGTGGTCCTCATGTGGGCCACATGTGGGCCATATATATTTGACCAGAGCTGGCCCAATTCCAGCCCTATGTTGGACCAGACCTGTTTT
>JACXGM010020964.1:0-17511 GCA_016801145.1 Umbra pygmaea | reverse complement strand
AGACCGCTGCTCAGTACATAGTGTTTTATCATTATCATTATTATTACTATTGTCATTATTATTTTAAAATTCTTGATTGTTGTAAATTCTTGTTTATAAGCCCACTGCATAGAATCGCCGTGCCATGTCAAAAGAAATTTCTCTGCATAGGATGATGTATGTTATCCGATGCATATGATAAATAAACAACTTTGACTTTATGTTTGAAGCCTGAAATGTGGCAAAAGGTTGAAATGTTCAAGGGGGCCGAATACTTTCGCAAGGCACTGTATACTATGAAAACAACTTTCCCCAGTGGACAATAAAGACATCTAATCTAAATCTGCTCCGCCAGACGGACACATCAACAAGAATATCAGTTCAAAAACATGATTTTGTTATGTGTACCATATTATTTATGAGGATGAATAACATAACATGCCAATATAATTACAGAACATATATGAGTGTTCTTTTTGCAAATGTCTTCATTTACATTTACACTACAATATTGTTTTATTTTGTTTGTTTTTCACCGCAGATCGATCAAACAGGTGTTCGTTTAGCCTGTTAATTGTAAGAATGGCTTTGTGAAATCTTCATATTATTAATGAGTGGCAGTCTTTCGATTTCATTTACACAATGGTCTGCAGTTTCAGACAGTTTCACGTGTTTCATCCATCTGCCGACAGTGTTGCCATTTCTCATTTCAGTGTGTACATCTGGGTCAGAGTTTGTAAAGGACCGCACATTTTCCGGTCAAGTTCGCTTTTTATAAATCCCAATTCTTGCGTAGAGTGCGGTGTACGTCTTCTTTTGTGAGTAAGCCACGTTTATAAATGAGGTCCCTAGTCAGGGGAGGATCGGGGCCACACCATGACTTTTTGGCCAGCAGCATAACGCCCTGTATTCCACTGCTGGTTTGGGCCTGGTTAGTCCCTGGATGGGAAAGCAATGCTGCTTGAATAACGCTATATAAAAAATAAATTAATAAATAAGTTGAATTATTATCATCATCTCTCATTTTATCCCCATAGCAGCCAATGACACAGAGGTATTCTTTGCAGCATGAGATGGCAATGTACCATGGAAGTGGTCAGTCAGAAACTCTCAGAAAATCTACTTTGCCAAGGTCATTTTCACACCTTCAGGGACTCTAAAGAGCCTACCAGCTCTCTCCCCATGATTCCGGCCCAAAACATTACTCCACCACCTTATTGCTGATGTCACAGCATTATTGGGACATGGTGGCCATCCACCAACCATCCCTTACTCCATCCATCTGGGCCATACAGGGTTGCACGGCACTCATCAATAAACAAGACTGTTTGAAAATTAGTCTTCATGTATTTCTGGTTCCACTGCAACCGTTTCTGCTTGTGAGCATTGGTTAGGGGTGGCCGAATAGTAGGTTAATTCACAACTGCAAGCCTCTGGAGGATCCTACACATTCGCAAAACTTGAAATATTTTTCCGCTGCTTTGTACTGGCATTTTAGCAGCTGCTCTCTTAATCCAATGAAATTCTCTGGTAGTAACCTTCCTCATTATGCCTTCATCTGCACAAACCCATCTGTGGTCTGAATCAGCCACAAATCTATTGAAAGTATAATGATCATGCTTATGTTTTTGTGAAATGTTTTCATACCTTGTCCAAGGCATTGCACTAGGGCTGGGTGATATGGGCAAAAAATTATAAGATATAAAATAGATATTATTTCGATACGATATGCCTGACGATATTGAAATATATATAGGACCTGCTGTGATTTGATTAAATCAAAGTGTATAGGCTGCTGTATGAACAAATAAAAACAATACATACAAAGAAATATTGATTGACCTTGTTATATTTCCATTTAGAAGTTTCAGGTAAAACAGAACTACAAGCAAAATGAAATACTCCTCATTTGTTGGCTGTTTCTTTGTTTCAGAACAAAACCAGCTGTTATCGCGATATGTCGATATGGGATTTTCTTCTCAATATTATTTTCAAAAACTCGATAACGATAAATATTGATTTATCGCCCAGCCCTACATTGCACTATTTGACGCTTTTCCACAGCAGAGATCCTTTTCCTTGCTTTAAATGCTTTAAACCTGTGGCCTGCTTAATAATGTGGACATCCTTCTTAAGTAGTTTTCCTTTAATTGGGCTCACCTGGCAAACTAAATATCACAGGTGTCTGAGATTGATTTCAGTGATCCAAAGAGCCCGGAGACACAATATTATCCATAAGTTAAATAGATGAAAAAATATATGAAAAATATATATTTAATGTTTATGATACTTAATTCCAATTTGCATAATAATTTGGAATGCAATGTATATTCTATTTTGTAAAGAGTCTTTGGGTCTTAGAAAAGCACTATAAATAATAGGCAACGATGACCATATTAATGACAATTAAACTGTCAACAAGCTGCTACTTTGCTACCTATTAGGCTGTCGTTGCTGCTTAACCCTCTCAGATTGGATCATGCATTAATGCATAATCACTATCAAGGACGACAAACGAGCCTGTGTCATTTGAGTGATGTAGTCTTTTTCAAGGCACATTGCCAATTATATGCACTGTGATTGGCTGAAATATTCTTGGGGTGAGTGACAGAGACACTTAGTTTTTTTTTAACTCATGTGACTAATAAAATGCTTGTCGATTGGTGGAAATAAGCCGACACTAGGGATGCTCATATTGACCGTTTAACCGTTAACCGAAAGTAAAACATTTGACCAATTAATACTATCAGTTAAACGGTTTATATATATAAAGCCTATATTTGTTAAATCACGTGGCACGGTGACACGCACAACCAGAGCCTGGCGCTTCGTTTTGAAAGGTGGGGAGATATAGGTAATGAGGAGTGAAATATACTGGCTGCCTATTTTGCATCTGCAACGCGTTCATTTAAAATGACAACCCTTGGACATTTATGATGACTGTGATATTAACGTGCGCTTTCATTTTTTTATGTAAAGAAATGTATAACGCTATCGTATTGGGAAGCATATATTATTTTATCGGCTATAATTCATCAAGCTCCTGATGCATTATAGCCGACAAAATAATGTTGCCTTAAATACAACACACACAGTGATTGACAACACGCACTATATTTTCAGAGAGGACCGTAATGGTCATTTCAATGGAATGGGTGCGCTCGACAGATATTGTATAGTTAGTAACATAACGCATAGCAAGCGTTCTCAACATTCTGTTTTGTGTTAATGAAACATAGCATAACCTTGTTCCAGATTGTCACCGACTTTTCATTGTATAATTTGACAACTCGGTAAACCCCGCATCAAGGCTATTTTCCTTTGATTGACAACAGAAAGTGAAAACAAATTGACAAATTTTCTGCGACAGTATTTTGGTTGGTGTGGACTTGACGCCAGTGTAGTTTGGTGAAATCAAACATCGACACAGCTTTAGTATGAAACTAACAACGTATTGTTTAGTGTGGACTTTGCGTGTGGACTAAGTGAACTTATACGCAAAGCTGGTGCACCCAGCAACTGTTGTTGATCTGTTCTGTATGCTGTTTAGACATTAAACAAATCCGTTAAAAAAATTGTTTGTATATTTATTTACAGACACTCGTCAATTTAATCTTTTATTTAAAGCCAATTGAATCTTATAATATTATCAGTTAACGGATAATAATCGGATATTGAGTTGCGGTTGTCGGTCGGGAAAATTACCCGAAATGAGCCTCCCTAGCCGACACGTACAGTACGTTTTCTTTTACTGAACATGGTTTTGGTCAACATTTTTAAACACTGCGCTAGCGAGCAGTCATGGCTGACTCAATTGAAGGAAGTGATATTGATGATGTTATGGAGGATTTAGATTGAGCACCCACGGGAGTCTGCCTAAGATTTAGCACACACACGGTCATCAGCCAAACGCACATTATAAAGTCCCGGAGTTGTCATTCCTACTGTCATAATTATGTGTATATAGCTCTGTCACCCATTGCCTTTGTCGGTTATTGGCATTGTAGGTTTTTTGTTTTTGAATCTAGCTTTACAAGTTTGTGTGTATTTTGTGTGCTTTCGCGCTGCATTCCATCCGTTATTTGAATCATTACTTAAAACCCTCCACTGGGTTCTGCACCTGCCAACTGCTTTCTTACAACTATATCTGACACCTCTATTTGTTCGCAGCCTTTCATGAAGTTTATTGTGCGTAATGCCTGCCAATTACCCCACGTAGCGCATAGAATAAACATTAATTACATGGATAAACAACAAAAACATTGTCTATTGACTATGCTTGGACATGTCCATTCCAATATGTAAAGTCAGACATCGCACAGCCCTACTGTGTAGCATCTCTCATTGATCACCATGGGTTCTTAACCTGCAACTTTTGTTTCGGTCTTGTTTCAGGGAAGTTACGGGTGACATGATGCATTATTTTCAATTCACTGTCTTTAGGTCATCTTAACAATATTGATCTTGCGTTTGTTTTCTTTATTTAAACCTCATTGAATCTAATAGCTTAATTAAAAGGCTAAATACATAATGGAATGGCAGCAACATTAAAATAATATGAAATATCAAGATATTCTAAAAACATTAAAGATACTATTCAAATAGAGAAATTATTTCTAAATGCCCATCCCTAATGCACGCCCACTCAGAAACACCTCCATTGTCTATGGATATACAGTTCCAACTCTCCAGCACTGTCAGACCAGCCCAGGGCCATAACAGCTGAGATGTATGGACATTGAAGTGGGTCACGTGACACGCACACATAGAAAGCATTTAAAATGAGCTGGGCGAAAGTGATGGGATTTTAAAAAGCTTTTAGAGGGCATTAGGCTTCGCCTCTCTCCCGTTTGGCACCTCCATGCCAATCTCAGAGGGGGAGAAAGAGGGGGAGAGAGGAAGAAAAGAAGGAAAAAGAGAGGAAGAGAGTAGAGAGAGGTGGATGGGTGGGAGACAGGAGAGCCAGCTGCAGCTTCACGGCTGAAGTTAAACCCATTCAATTATAGCCGGCCCAGAAGTAAAGTCATATGGTCAGTCCCTCTGCCCTCCCTCCTGTCTGTCCCTCCACATATATGGGATCGTGACTATATACACTATTCAGCGCTTTGTTACAAAAAAGCATGGCCTAAATTGCATAATTTATATCAAAGATGTGACCATTGACAAACACTGAGGAAGCACAACTTCTAAGGTCTTCATTGCAATTCCTGCTAAAATGGAAAAATAAACACTGCATAGTATTGAATCAGTCGGGAATCATTGTCACAACTAAACAGGTTTTCCCCCCAGATTTCTTTTTGATGTTATAAAAATTTATGTTCTACAGCTGGTTCAGAACTCACATTTCCTGGGTTTGAGTTTGAAGTTCCGAAATGTCAAATAATCTCTAGCTGCCACTGCCTACAAGCTACTTTATTTTATAAAGTGCTTAATTTGTTTGCTTTGTTAATAGAGCAACCTCCTGAACTATAATGTTGCATTATGCGTTGCATTAGGGTTTTTGTAGTTCTTTGTGCAATTACATCAATGAACAAAATAGCAAAAATACTACAACTATGAGAGTTTTCGTTTTGGTGTATAAATCACTACTAACGAGTGTGCATCTGCTTTAATTTTTTTCATATGATATCATATCATTATTCACGTAATGAGAATACATGTGTTTTGTGGCTGTGCGGATGTGATTTGCTGCTAGGGTGATGACTTCATTGAAAGCCGACCTCCCTGACTTATTTACGGTTCGGCTTGTGGGGTAAAAAGGTCCCCGACCAACGGGAATATACATATGATTAAAACTCTGTAGTGAAGTAAAAAAGTGGGCTTCTTTCTTGCGTAAAGTGTGTCAAATGTGTCTAATTTCTGAACTTATTTAACCATCAAGATATTTGTATCCATACTTCATTTATCTGTTATGTTGTGTTTTGAAGTCCCTAAAAAGATCAGGATAGAGTTACACAGTTGCTTTGAGAGGTTTGAGTTTTGCCCGGGTTTGTGTAACTTAGCTTTGAAGCATCTCTTAAAAACTGGTGCTGCAATGTTTTGGGATGCCCCTTTATCATTAGTAGAGCTGCAACTAACAACTATTTTGATAATCGATTAATTGGTCAATTATTTCCGCGATTAAATCGATGAATCGGATAAAACAATTCCAAAAAATATTATATTTCCATAATTTTATTCAAAACTAAATGTTATTTCATTTGACATAAAAAACAATATATTTCTTGTTTTAAATAATAATTGCTTGTGTAAAGGCCAGTAAACCAGAGAAGACAATTTTTTATATGAAATATACTCCATACAATGCAATTTGTCCTAGCTCACATACAGTAGTGTCTTATTCTGACTTAAGGTCAGGAAATGAACACTTTGAACTATATTCATCATTAAATGACCATAACTGTAATAAGTGATTAGCTCTACCAGGTAGTGTTAATTAGCTTGCTAGACCAATGTTAACTATACTGTGTCTACAGTCCTGTACTGTTATCACAAATGTTAGCCAGCTAGTTAAATACACTTTTCATAGCATATTGAGGTGAATTTGAATTAATAGGCCATTTATGCTGGATCGCGAGCTAAAACTGACTATGCGCCATTTAATTGACTCGGTCTGCTTATCTGCATTTTCAACAACTTTTGTTTTTATTTGTAGTACATGGATATTACTGATCACAGTTACATACAACCAGGCATTTGTAATTATACTGACATTCAGCAACAACAGGAAAAACAGGTGACACATTTATAGCGGCTGAATTTGGAAAGGCCAGCACGACTGTATGTTGTGTCGGATCCGGAATGTCTGTACATTTGTTTCTTGTCAATCGCCTTTTTACTTATCTGTTTTTGATTATTTCTTTCAACAATGTTGTTAAGCCCTCATCACCTAATCTGGACCTTGAAGCCAGTTCCACTCCATTTTTTCATTGCAACATTTTAACCTGTGATTTATTTACACATGAAACAGCAATTAATGATGAGGTAGAACAGAACACTAGCAGGCTCCAGACCTCATAGGGTATGATTTTAATACTTCTGCTCTAACGTGTCAAACAAAAACAGTTGTGTGAAATTACAAAAAACAATAAAGTTTCAAAATTTCAACTAGTTGATTGTGAGAGACCAGTTGAGTCTTTGACCGCAAAAACGTCTTAGTCCGTGCAAGCCCTGTGATATTATATTGTTATCATTGGGACATTGTAAAACAGTGTGATCTGAATCTTAGTTCAAATCGCCTGTACATAGTTTACCATGAGGTTTCACTCACCTGCTGTGTCATGAGGGGGGCTCTCTGAGGTGGCTGCATCTGTCCCATCTGTGCTGCTGTCCTCCTCCTCCTCCTCTTCCTCCTCTTCCTCTTCATCTTCTTCCTCCGCAACAACAGCTCTTGGTCTATTTCGTCCTCTGGGGAGGAGGGGGGAATGAAGTGTTACAGCAATGGCTACTCATAAAATACTCTGAATTAAGTTACAGCAATGGCTACTCATAAAATACTCTGAATTAAGTTACAGCAATGGCTACTCATAAAATACTCTGAATTAAGTGTTACAGCATTACTCCCATTATCCTAAGGGGAGACAAACTCTGAGGTTGACATTAACTTTACTGGCTGGTTTACTGTCAGTTAGAAAAAATACTTATCCAAAGCAGACATTTCAAGTATTGCAATTTAAATGCATGTCTGTAGTTCTGGGAAACAAGCAATCTCTCCCATCTGTCATGTCGAAACCAGGGAAATAGAAAGTTCAGTTGCTCTCAATAGCACCAACTCAATGTGGAGTGCCATCACATTTACAACATGGCCTCAAACTAACATTTTGGTCACAGAGAGATAAAAATAATAATAATCCATTAGTCATTTAGCCAATGTTTGACAAAAGCTTCTCAAATAATGTATGTATGTATTCTCACTTTCTGTAAACGTTTGTGAGTGAGTCATAAGATGACCAAAGTTTTAGATACCACTTTAGGAATTGATATTAATACTTGTCCGAATATTATTTTTACTTGTCGCAGACAAGTAGAATGTATACTGCACTTTCCAAAAAATATCATATTTTAACATGTACAGAGATTGAGCTAAACTAATAAATTAATTGGAAATGTCTCTCTTCCAGCACCTCAGCTCTCATCTTGGCCAGGTCAACATTTCAAATGAGAAACTATTCTCAACATGCCCACCTAGTTGGACACACACACACACACACACACACACACACACACACACACACACACACACACACACACACACACACACACCTTTAATGAAGTATTAAAATTAACGTTGAATGAGCATTTGCACAGTTTCAACAGAGCTGAGTGATCACGGTGCAGTCAGAATGCACGGTGGCTAACGTTGGCTAGCCATCCAATAATCTGAAAGGGCAACCCCGTCTTTAAGAATTTAAGGTAAAATTGCAGGCTCACACACCGATTTATGGCAAAAAATAAATAAATAAAATTGTGTTTTTTTTAATGTAACTCAACCTCTGCCTTTGTTAAATTATGATGTCTTTTCACTTTCTCAGTGTGGTACATTCTACTTGTATATTATTTTTACTTGTCACAGACAAGCCTTAATGTCAATCCTTGAAAGTGTTTTCAGGAATGGCTCCCTTTAGGATTATAGGGAAAAAGGTGTTATAGGACTGGCTCCCCTTACGATATGGGAGAAGTTGGCCATGAAAAATTTGGAGTGAAAAATTATGAATTAGTTAGTTAAAATTATAGTCCCAGCTGTCACTAATTGAAATAGAGGCACTCAGGCCACAGCCTGGTGGGGAGGGGGTGGAGTGTTTGGTGAAGTGCAAGCTGCTGGTACTGTGGAGGGCAGGGGGAGTGGTGTGTGTGTGTCTGTGTGTGTGTGTCTGTGTGTGTGTGTGTGTGTGTGTGTGTGTGTGTGTGTGTGTGTGTGTGTGTGTGTGGGTTAAGGGCCAACGAGGAAGTCATCAACTGAGCTTCAATATGCTCTGTAAGAAAATTGACGCCAGTCAGAAACCTGCAGAGACTGACCGTAGCCAGCAACATCAGCCATACGAGTCTGGGATGTCTTCATGCCAACCAATACACAACCATAGAGTTGCGGTAACCACCAGGGACCCCAAGGTACTATGTTATCTTAGTACTTAGAACTGAATTTATGCAATTTTATCATAGTACTTACTACTGAATTTGTTTAGCAATTTTACCAATTTAAGTAGTCTAATACAGCGTCACAAGATAACCAAGAGACATAGCAAAGTGTATGCTAAACAAAAGGCTCCCTAATTAAAGACTGAAAACAACGCAATATTGAAGATTTGGTGCAGGTAAAGACAACTATTCAACAGAACATGCATCTTCAAAAGGAAAATGCTCATGGTTAACTTTGGATTTCCCATATCACCAATAGCTGGAGTACAGGCACAATGGGAATAAAATAAAAGCTTAATAAACTAAAGCTTTGTTATTGTGACAACAAGCATTTAACATTATTTGAATCAAGTTCACCCATATACAGTAATCAGACTGCCTCCAAGCAATAGTCAGAATTCTATTTTTTTTTTTAAGTGCCACTATGCTTTGACGTGATTTTCTGGCTGCAGATTTGACCTGACTTCGATAAGACTTGACCTCCTGTTGAGCACTCAGAAATCCACAAAACTCCGTTCACTACACAGCATCTAGCGTACCCTACAGTTCACCTCATCACTAACTCTGTTTGCGTTGATAACAACATCATATTGGTTAATGACAACAGTGCAGAGTTGAAGACAGTTGTTAAAGCCACAACTAATTCTTGCCAAAAAGACATTACATTTTCCTATTTTCAATTAAACTGTCAACAGCAAGAGCATAAACACACGCACTAAAGCACACGCACACAGCAACGATCCGTCAGTGACGGGCTCCCACAGTCGGAGCTCTGTCTTAACCCAATCCCGGGGCCACCATGTTGAGGTGATAATTGTGATGGATACAAATTAAACAGCATCAGGCACACTGAGCCGCTAAGTGGGAAGACCAAATACGCAGCTCGAAGACGAGCAGCCAATGTTTCTCCTAGGTAGTTGGGAGGAAACCGGGAGGTGGCAATTTCCGATGCCACCGGAAAGAGAAATACTAAATTGCCAAGATGTCTAGTAAACTCCTCCCTCAGAATGACTTCCTGCTCCAGATAAGAAAAGAAGACAGAAGGCTGAATGCCCCAGTTCAAGCCTCCTGTACAAGCAGGAAACAAGGGAGAAAGTATAAACAACATTTCAGCCAATCAGACACTAGGAAGCCCTGATGTTTCATTTTAGAATTGCAGCTAGTAAGGGCAACATTTTTACTCATGGGTCTTTGTAGATTTAAAGGCCCAGGTTAAACACATTACTCTGATGTTTTAGGGAATTGGAAAGACCTCCGAGCCCAAACATCCCTGTGATGACGGCACTGGGGTGTAGAGTAGACAGACAGATTAAAAATGCAGCAGTGTTCCCAGACATCTCCAGCTTCTCTGGCTCTGTCTGCTGGGCAGGGGGAGGGCATCTGGGGCATTTCTGGTGCCCAACATCTGCAGCAGTGATACAGCTGTTGGACCAGAGTCCAGCTTATGTAACATCTTCATATCAGAGACAGGAAGACACTCTTATCTGACCTCTAATCTGACAGCCAGACCTGACAATAATAATAATAATAATAATAATAATAATAATAATGTGTGAATACCATTGTTTATGAATAAATAGCTGGCATTAAATATTTTATATTATGTCTGATTATTCACCCCTGAATTTTTTACTTTTTTTAAATGCAGTAGGTTAAGCGACACAAGACATCTGATATCTACAGTTCTACATGCCATCTTAACACTCTAAATTCTGGGTTCCTCTAATACAATGCCAAGTATGAACTCAATTTCCAAGTGCAGCCTTTCATTTTGCCTTGTTTAAATTATAAAAAGGATCAGAACATCAAGCTTCCTAGCCCTCTGGAACTTCTCTCTAGATCCAACCAACAGGACAGCAAAAAAAAGAGAATAAAAACAGAGGTTGAAAATAATGCTGCAGAAAGTAGTTCCAGCTAAAAGAGAGCCGAGCAGAAACCATGACACAGATCTTACTGTGCTGGACTGGAATGAGGGTCAACAGGGTAAATGCTGCACCGTATTCAGCAGGATAGAAAATAACCCCAAAAACAGCCCATTTTGGCCCAGCTGAAACAAGAATGGGTAATCAGGTGCTAATCTTTTTTCTAAACATGAAGACATTTTTTATTGGGATGAGACAGCCAAAAAGGTTTACATTTCAACAGTCTCCCTTTTACAGAGCTTTGGTTCATTAAGTGAGTGCTCTAAATTCTATCAATAACACCTTACTTTTGAATGGAAAGGATGTGTTTAATACATGGTCAATGTTTCTGTACTTAAAGACAACTGTTTTATCCACTATTAACTGGCGTGGAAGGAACCAGTCTTCATCTTTTATACATTTGATTTGATGAATAAAAAATTACAAATAAAGATATACTGGTAATTAAAAGGGGAAAGCATAGATGCAATTAAAATCGGTAACAATGTCTACTTCCCCTCCACCATCCCACGGGATCTCTAACATTTTCACAACCAAGTCCTTCCCAGTAAACCGGGGTAAAGTCTTTTTTACAAACTAGCTGACCATAATTACAGACTAATTACCAGATAAGCCTTCCAGACGTAAATTAGTCTGGTGGTTACATGCACACATTAATACTCGAATAATAGTTTAAATCAAAACAAAACAATTTACCACAGTGACTTTTTGAGTAAGTAACGAAGAACATTTGAGTTGACATTTCAACATATAGCACTTTGTTCAGTAATGAAAACTATTTCTAAGTTGCATCCCTTCACTTGCTTATGAGGGGGGAAACTACCCGCCAGTGCTGGCATCTGTTGATCAAATAAACAGCTACAACATCCATTAAGCTTTTTACATGTCCTAACAATTCAAATGATTCATGTGGATGTAAATGTTCACGGCGAGAACCCGAAAAAACTCAAGAGTTTGAAAGAATATTCCTTACATCCACTAGCTGTAAATATTGGGATAAATTACATGTCAATCAACCCGCATGCGTGGACATACAGCAATCAACCGATCCACTAAATCAACATTGGTCAGTATTGTCTCAACTCTCATTATACCCAAGGTATACATATATTTGCTTGGATGTGTATTGATTCAAATATTTCCTTATTGTGATATTGAAGATATGAAGCGTGTTAGCAGAGTTAGGCATCTTGTTTCAATGCAGAGCCCTCTGAGCTGCATTATGCGTGGCCATGGGTATGACTAAAGAGGCTGTTTGGTACTTCTGCATGCTATAAACACCTTGACATTCTATTAACAAAATACTCAACCTGTTTTATACCACGGTTTTGAGCCTTACACACATAGTAGCTCTAGGTAACAGGCTGTTGAATTAGATATTACATCTTGTCGTAAATTAATGAAGTGTCATCCACCCATTATATTTTGTGCCTTTCTGCCTGGGCTACCACAACGCTACTACCGCTTTCACTGACTAAAGTATACAACAAGAACAGAAAAGGAGTGCATGTCATAAAAACATGCGTTAAAAAAAAATAGTTCAGGCCTAACTATTGCAATGTTGTAGCTTTTTGCATAAATGAATCACACAAGTAATAGAATACTATCTTCATTTCCAATATTATAATCACGTGCTCATCCAACGTGATTACAAATGAACCCCAAGCCTTAGCAGGGCAAAGAAAAGGCATGACGACTTAAATGTCCATGACCTCTGTACAGGATTGAAAGAATACCTTCATGTGTCTTATGACCAAAAGCAGTTGAGAAGAAATGGAGTATAAACAACTTCATCTTACTTCTTCCTAGTCTTGGAGGGGGGTGCCTGGAGTGCGATGGTGGCAGCATCCTTGCGTGGCCTGCCCCTAGGGCGCTTGTCTGTCTGGGCAGGGCTTCCTGTGGACGTGGTCCCTGTACTGCTGGAGGGCAGCGAGGGTCCCTGGTCAGAGGGCTCCACAGTGTTATCCTCTGATGACATTCTTCTGGAAGTAGAGGGAAAAAATGCATCAGCAACTTGAAGTATCATTCACATGAAGCCTTGAATGCTGAGTTTGTTCTGAACAAATTATTTCAAACCTCCCATTTTGTTTTCAACAAAGTCTACTTCAGAATGCCAAAAATGTACATCTGGTCTTTGTATGTGTTCTTTTAATGACACCTCTAATTTAAGCAATGTGAAAACTGATATTGACATCAATGGTGAGTTTACGAACATATGCTGTCCTTACCTGAGCTGCCTAACACCTCGCTCTGACCTCATCGCGCTCTGTCTGGAAGATCTTTGTTTAAAGCTATGATTGGGTTCTTGCCTTGCTCTCCCATCAACCTCCAAAGGTACCTCTACTTAGCACTGAAATAATCCTCATTTGAGTGCTTTACTCAGCAGTAATATATTGTAAATGTACGAGGCCTTAAAACACAAGTGTGCAAAGCATTTCCAACACAGTCGCTGTGTCTGTTTAAGATGATGTAATGTGTCTTTTGAAGAGCTAGTCTGACAACCTGTCCTCACAGACAGTACAGCAGGCAACAGAGCACAGTCTCTTCCTGGAAATAGCTTACTACACCACAACATACACTGTATTTGACCTCATGCGGTGTCCAACGCATAGTCTTTTATGCATGTTAAGGACTAGAAGTAGTCAATGGGAGAAAAATGCATCAGTGTCAAAGTAGCAATACATTTTTATTGGAGTTGTTCCAACTTGTGTAATACAGTGAGCTCCCTCGATCAGATGGTCTGTGGTAACCTAACTGACTACAGTCTCTGTTCTTTCCCAAAGGCAATCAAAGCAAGCTTTAATGTGGTCTTTGTGATACACAACGAAAGAGGCTGGTATTATGAGACCTAGCCCGTCTATAGGACTGACAGCAAACTCAAACACTTCACATATCAAAGCAAAAGTGACTGTAGCCCTTAGTCTAGCTATGGCCACAAAAGAGCCACAACAAGATGGTCAAAAGATAGGGAGTCCACAACAAAATTGATCAATAACTGTCTAGCAATAAAATAAAAAAAAATATGCGGTGATCCCTTAGAGTAAACAGACCAGAGACGATTGTGTAAACCGTGATGTTTTAAATTGTTTCTAAACAGCAAGATCCAAGAAAACAGAAGTAGTTGGGTTTCATTACTAGGTAGTGGGTAATAGGCACAGCTGGGTGCCCCCAAACATATTGCATTAGCCTAGCTAGCTACCTTTGTTAAACTAGCCTACAGCACAAAGCAACGGCAAGCTCAAGTCAGCCAAAGCTAAAGCTAGTTTTTCTTTGTAGTCTTTGTTTGGCTATTGTAAGACACTGCAAATGACGAAAATATGAGTTGGCTCTCCTAATAGCCAAGTGATCAAAGGACTTGGTGGGACAAGCAGAATTATTGACGGTCAATATTTTTAATGAATGACTATGTGTATTGACTAGCTACCTAGCCATCTAAATGACTAGCTGGCTAACTATCAGGTAGTTTGCTAACTTAGCACACATTTTCCATGACTCAGCTACCGTTACATCGACAATTTACAGCAGTGCTTTGTTGACACGTCTGACATTCGTTTTTTACAATTTGCTAAACTTTAAAGACCATAAACTTCTTCAGTCTTAACACAGCTACAGTACTGTAGCTACATAGCTATTGAGTTATCATTAACCAGTGACTGTAGCTAGCTCCCTAGCATGTGCATAAATGGTTTTGGTTAGCAAATAATAACTAACTAGTGTACCCTGCTAGCTATTTCGCTAGCTAAGTTTCTGAAAATAAATTAGCAAGTATAGCTAGGTGCCTGCTTCACCATTTGGCCATTAACATCTTTGGCATGAGACTTTTTCCCAAAATAAAGGCAAACTGTAGCTGAAGTACTTAGCTAACCATATCAATCTGAGCTAACCATATCCATCTGAGCAAACCACATCCATCTGAGCTCGCTGGTAGAGTAACGCGTTAACTGGAGAACTTCTAGTGACTATTAGCTAACAGGTTAGCTAGCTAGCGACATAGCTAACAGTACAGTATAGAACCAGAGGTGGTTCAAAGGGCACGTTTGCCTTTTATTTCGGACACAGTGAAACCATTGACGTGTAATATCATACTGACTATGATAAAACACAACTACTTGTCCATGTACCAGTCGTAGTAACATTGGTCTGATATGTGTTGGACGTACCGACCAAACAAGGCGGCGACAAAAAACCCTCGAGCGGCCGCTGCAACGACGGAAAATTATGTATCTAGTTAGCTAGATGAAATAATGAACTAGATATAATAACTTACCTTAGAACCCTATGAATAGTGGGTTATTTTCTTCATTTCCAAAAATTGTAGGAGATATACAGTTATATCACTTTGTAGTGTATATGTAAGGCTAAATTATATCGCCAGATCTCAGTCTTCTGCCTGATAAGTAGCTGCTAGCTACGAAGGCAATTCCAGCGCAGTTATCAAAATAGCATGAACGCATATACCAATAATCCGATGTTGGACGTTAACATCACCCATTTGCAGAAAGGATGCACCATGTAAATCCAGCAAGATATCAGCTTCATTGCACACGCATGATGGATCACTTTCCTTTCTCCAAATGACAGCTGTCGTCGCACAAATAAAATGTTTAGCTACTGTAGCTATCGCACTCAAAGCTTAGCTATTAGAGTGGCAATGTGTTAAATCCATAATCCAAAGCAGGCACAAAGTCCCAGAAGTCTTGGAGGAAATTACCCCCAAAAAAGTCACAAGAAAAAAATGCTTAAGATTAAATAAAACGATGCAACGGGAAACGTTTGGTTGCTCGGCTAGCTTGTTGGCTCACTAGCGGTCGCTTGGATTGCCAACTGGTTCTATTTTCTTCAGCCGCTGTAAAGAGCTGGCTGCCTGACTGGCGGAGTTGCTTATCCGGAAAAAACTCAAATTAGTTCAGTAAAACATAAAACAAAAATGTTATACTATATAAAACACGAACGATGGCTAAATCATTGATTCTACCTTTAAGGTATTGAAAATAAAATGAAGTTGTATCGTAAAATTAGGTACTCATTACCGTGGCCATGTTTAAGTGACACCGAATAACACCTCACTGGACTGACAAATATATTGCTACGTACATCGAAAACATACACTTGGACATATAATGTGTTATAAAATTGTATGGCTATTTTAAGATATTAATTATATGCGTTAGCCTAAAGCCTATAAAACATGTTTTTTTTTAATACTCCCTGACCCTGCGGATGAATATGTCCATTTAATAATATGGTAAAGACTATCGGACACTTGTAAAACGTGGTGTTCTGATCATAGCTATAAAACGGACTGTCTATTGCAAACCTGTTGTAAAGTCAAAAGTGTTAAAATTACAAGTGCTACTGCAGTCTGTTCAATGATTCCATGACTTAGAAGTGGCCTACACTCTTCACCCAGGAGTGAAGAAATCTGTGGTAAAATCAATAGTAAAATCACAAGACCGACAATTCCATTCCGTCGGTATGATCAAAGTTACACGTTTCCTATACGTGATTCTCGCCTTGTAATTTTACCGTAGTTACCACCGATTCATTTTCTCCTGGGTAAACCATTATGGGATACTAAGAAAACGTGGTACCCTTATCATCGAAGGAATGGAGTATTTGCTTGAGAGAAAATAAGACAGTATTTAAAATGTTAACAATAGAGAAACACAGTCTGCTTCATAATTACCACACAAATCATTGTTTTTCTTGTTGATATTGAACACACCATTTTTCACAAATTTCACAATATGCATTGCCTGATATTAAACTATGTCTCGAACATAAGAGATGACAGAAGACGTAGGATTAAGAGTTGTTGGAAAATAAACCTTGAAAGGTTTACAAAATAATTATTTTGTAACCCTTTTCAGATTTGTTTTCATCGGTCCACAGTCAGACAAATTGTCTATAACTGGAGAAAGTTCAGTATTGCTACGCGTCCCAAGGAGTGGCCATCCTGCAATGACTACTGCAAGAGCACAGCACAAAATGCTCAATGATGTCAAGAGAATAGTCTTAGAGTGTCATTTAAAGACTTACAGACATCTCCGGAACATGCTAACAATTCTGTTGATGAGTTTACGATCTGTAAAACACTGAACAATAATGGAGTTCATTGGAGGACACCACAAAGGAAACCACTGCAACACTGGCCAAATATACTGTGGACAGGAGAAAAAAAGGCACAAAACACCATCAAAACGTCATATCAACTGCAAAATGTGGTGGAAGGGGCTTCCCGATTTGGGGCTGCTTTGCTACCTCAGGGCCTGGACAGCTTGCTAACATCGATGGTAATAATTATTTCCCAAGTTTTTCAAGATATTCCACAGGAGAATGTAAGCCTCAAATGCCCATCCTTAGCTGCATTGACCCCTGCAGCTAAGAACAAACACTGCCTGCCTGCCGCGCCGGCCCCTCGGCAGGTGCCTGCCGCGCCGGCCCCTCGGCAGGAGCCTGCCGCGCCGGCCCCTCG
>JACXGM010020963.1:0-17513 GCA_016801145.1 Umbra pygmaea | reverse complement strand
TAATAACTCCTGATCGGCCTGCCCCATGGAGCCCCTACCACATCCATAATAACTCCTGATCGGCCTGCCCCATGGAGCCCCTACCACATCCATAATAACTCCTGATCGGCCTGCCCCATGGAGCCCCTACCACATCCATAATAACTCCTGATCGGCCTGCCCCATTTTACTTCATAGAGGCAATCATAGGGTCTAAAAATGTCTTCAGGGGCTTGTTCATCATTTGATCATTTGTGTGTACATTTGTAATAACCCTTACATGCCTACCATAATTGAAAAATATAAACACAAAATTGTCTCATGGTCCTACCTGTAAAAAACTGTGTTTAGAAACACTTCTGTAGGCTGACAGTCCAAGGGCCCTATCTTGCACCCGGTGCAACACAGCGCAAAGCCCGAACGCAAGTGTCTTTGCTAGTTTAAGACCAACGCAGTTGTCAATTTCCCGCGAGGTGCCCACATCGTTTAAATAGCAAATGCACCTGCGCCCGTATTTATGCTTATGGACGTGCTGATCTAACAGGGAGGTGTGTTCAGGGTAATTCTTGGTGTATTGCTATCTTGAGGCATCGGAAAACATAGTGTGATCGCACCATTGACCAACAACCGACTTGACTTAAGAGTAAGAAAATTCTTGGCTCAAAGCTGCGCTTAAAAGTTAGTTATCAAACATCTCAGTCCTACTTTTAGTGAAGTGTAGGACTAAATCTTAAGTCTCAGTCTTAGAGCTGATTCACGACACTTTGCTTTGCCACAAACGGGATTTTGGATGACGACATAGGCAAGATCCAATCACTGAATAGATGTACTTGTTTAAGAATATTCTCTGATAAATTCACATTCAATGGTGACATTCCTAAGAGGAGTTGACATTCAACAAACATTTGACAATAACGAATTTTCAAGAGAATCCATTATGATATACACATTGTAAATTAAAGATCAAAAAAGTTTTCCAACACGTTTTCCACTATTTCTCAATTAAATATTTCAAACGAGTGTGCTGTTAACTGACCTGCCTATATGTAGCCTAGAGTTAATGATGTAATCATAGCCACCATGGATTCCAGAAGATAACCGAACTGGAGAGAATAAGAAACACTGCTTGCTTGAGTGGAGAATGTGGAATCTGCGCTTCCACTGGCCAATCCCTCTCCACCACACTTCGTGTGATACGATGTTGTAGTCAGAGGGGTAAAATTATACAATTAAGATGCACTTATGAAGTTAAAGCATTAATAATTTATTTATTTTATTTTCTCCTCTGTTGCAATAGTCTGAGTTAAGAATGGAGAAATGCTTAATAAATGCAGATAGAGGATTGATAGTAAAGACCAGTGGCCCTCAAACCCTTCCATGGAGGGCCTAGTGTATGCTGGTTTTTGGTCTTTCCCTTCAATTAGAGCATAATTAGGACCTAGAATGCCAGGTGTGGGGAGAGCCTAACCAATTAGTGAGCTACTCCATCAGCCTTGTACGAGGTAAAAGCAAAAACCTGCATACATAGGCCCTCCGTGGAAGGGTTTGAGGACCACTGGTATAGACATTGTTGATATTTCCTATCTAATGATTATTTATCCGTGTGTGTAAACAGCTATGAAGGAAATACTAGAGCGACCCGGGAAACTAAAGCGTTGTCCGCAAGTCAGACCCGGCGCATAGGCTACCTAGCTTGAATGTGTGCGTGATAAGGGCTGAAACTTAAGAGCAGGCCGCACCAAGATAGTTTACGTTCCCATTAATGACTCCACTGGAGATGTTCTGGGAAATGATTTAGAATGTCAGACGGACAGAACTTAGTAAAAAGAATGATATTTAATTTCAGATAAAGGGCATCGAAGTACACGCTTTAACCGGACACAGATTTACACAATACAATACCAAGAATTATATGTCGTCTAAAACTCCTAAATATGATCTATGATCTAAGCATGTCTTTTACGGTTCAGTCTATTTCTCAACATTTATTCAACAGATTTACTATGGCATGCACTGACATGGGCCAGGAGAATCGTTAAAGAGATCTCATCTGATTTAACCTTTAAAAAAGACTTATATTTCCACCGAGAGGTGACACCCACCTATCTCCCGCTGCATACGAAAAAAAGATCAGTTCACTGGCTGGAATTGGAAAACAAAGGAGTACGTCAACAATTAGATTACGCATCGCCTCGGCGGCGCTATCCAGGCTGTAACAAAAGGGCTGAGTTATAACATGTGAATATGCTTCACCGTAGAAAGCTAGCATTTTTCTCTTCTAGTCGCTCTGTGGAGAAAATCATATAGCCTTGCATGTAGTAAAAACACAAACTCCCTTTATGGGATGATCCGTCAAGCCCCAAGATGAAATATCATGATATACACTATAATGTTGAGTTCTCAGCTTCTAGTTGACTACCCATAGTGGGGGGGTTTGCCCCCCTTTCCTTCCGGATCTCACTCCGGCAGTCGTCAAGAGTGTGAGAGGCTGCTAGTCCTTAGACAGCTACCATAATCAGTCATGTGAAACATCTAAAAATCCACTACATATATATATATATATATGACAGAATCTAGACATCTCCTTAATGTTATGGATTATCCAAGTTGAAATTTTGGGGGTTTGATTTCCACAGGGGATCAGTACAGCCTATGCATACACTGACTACTGTACATTGGTGAAATATAATATAGGTTTACCACAAAATGATGGACAGTTGGCAGCTCAGAGGAAGCAGGAGTGTTTATGGACCCTGAGTGTCTGAGGCACTGATCTGTGGCTTCACCATTCAAGCATCTAGCTGCTTCTGAGACAGAAGGTTTAGGAATGACATCTGAAAAGTATAAATGCCTTGATTTGACAATTGTTTAACGTAATGTTTGTAGCCACAGATATATCTTGATGTGGACTGCAAGGTGTAAGTTTAGTGGAGCTCCAATTATGTAGGCTAATTTCAACTATATGTTAACAAGAACATGACCATGACTGCACCAATATAAACAAGTCATTGCCACTACAAGCAGGATATCTATACGTATATGGAAAAACAACAAGGTGCTGGGCGCATTTTACAATTGACAACAGTAGGATTACATTTGCTAATAATAATTTGTTTATGTAATCACATAAAACACAACCGAGTGTTTGCCCATAACGTGGCTATACAGTAAATATGTTATAATTTAATGCATTACTGTACCAGGTTTTATGATTCTCTATAATTATTTTCAGTTGAATCAGTCCACATATGGTTTCAATTAGCCATTTTTGGTCTGCATCTTCAACAACTATTGTACAGTACAAGCTACAGTATACGAACTTGAAGATGTGAAAAAGCTGAGGGTTTTCCAACTTCATCCACAAATTCTTATTATGGTTTTAAATACTTTTTACATCCGGATCCCAAGTTTGACTGTGAAATATAATTGTAAGTCCTTTAAAGTCTCGCTGCAAGCAATGGCCACCCAGAGTAAAAGGAAAACATGTTTTACGATAGTGTGACATCATTGCAAGCAACCAATCCTGGACCGGGCTATTTTAACGACCGCCCAACCGGGCTGCCGGCACGAGCTTCCAGACCAGGCTGTCAGCCTGCAAAAAATTGGAATAAGTTCGAGTTCCAGAATTCAGAAGGGTAATGGAGACACATCTATAACCAGGCGGAACGATGAATTTCATCGGGCGCAGATGGCTCAATGGGTAGGGAGTCTGACTTGTAGTCAGAAGGTTGCCAGTTCGATTCCCGACTGAGCCAAATGTTGTTGTGTCCCTGGGCAAGACACTTTACCCTAATTGCTCCTGGGTCGTTGCTGTAAATAAGAAATTGTTCTTAGTGAACTTACCTGGTTAAATAAAGGTTAAATAAAAAATAAATAAATAATGAGACGAGGCATAATAGATATCCTGACATGGGCTCGGGAATACTTGGTTAAACCTTTGTCAGTCCACACCATTCACTGCTGCATCCACAGATGCAGGTTAAGGCTTTACTATGCAAAGTAGAAGCCATACATCAACACTGTCCAGAAGCACCGCTGACTTCTCTGAGCTCGGTCTCATCTGAGATGGACAACAGCACAGTGGAATCATGTTTTGTGGACCGATGAGTCAACATTTTACATAGTATTTGGACAAAACAGCCATTGTGTTCTCTGGGCCAAAGAGGAAAAGGACCATCCAAACTGTTCACAGCGTCAGATTCAAAAGCCAGCGTCTTTCATGTTATGGGGGTGTGTCTGTGCCCTAGGCATGGGTAACTTGCACATCTGTGAGGGCATCATTTATTCAGAAAAATACACATTTTGGAGCAGCATATGCTGCCAACCAGATGTTGTCTTTTCCAGGGATGTACCTACATTTTTCAGCCTGACAACAACATACCACATTCTGCCCGGAATACAAGTGTGTAGTTGTGCAGACAGTGCGGATGCTGGCATGGCCTGCCTGCAATCCTGACCTGTCTCCGATTGAGAATGTGTGGCCATTATGAAGTACAAAAAAACGCAATGTAGGCCCCGTACATTTGTGCAGTGGAAGACAAGCATAATAGATAAATGGGGGAACATTCCGCTTGCTAAACTTAACCATTGTCTCTTCAGTGCCCAAATGCTTAGATGTGTTATTAAAATAAAAGGTTACATATGTTTTTTGGAGTTGGTGAATTTAATTTTCAAATGACTCTTATTGTTGTTTCTTTGCATTGTCCATGCTGTCCCAACCTTTTCAGAATTGGGGTTGTGAATGGGGTGAGGAGCCTATCCAAATGACAGCATCTCTCTTGCTGTGTACTAAGCTCTGTGATTTTTCTGTTTCAGTTTAATATTTTGCGAACACGATGAAGCTATAAAAATCAGTGGTGATCACAAATCCGTATTTTATGACTCCAGAATTGCCACCTGCACATAGAGAACACAATAACTAAGAAAATGCCATGATTTTGTATTTTTATTAGATGACAGGAAATACTTTTTCTTTATGGGTAATACACATTTGACAGCAGACTGTCCTACAATCACGACACTATCACAATTACCAAGGACTCCGATTATTACTAAGAGTCTGTAAAAACAGTTATACCAATGAACAATGACAGAGATTACTAGTAAGACGGGCATGTCAAAGTTCTGTGAACAGCCTTGTGGTGAAATGGGTTTTAGATGCAGGTAGATTCATTCAACATATGAGTTTAATCAATCAAATAAGCCCTTTTTACAACAGCAGTCATCACAGATACCCGGCCAAACCCCAAAGAGCAAGGAACATCTGGATAAATTAGGTGGGGAATCTGAAGGTACACAGCCCATTGTATTACAGTTTTTTCCAATTGCTAACACACAAAATGCATAATTTGGCTCATTGTGTCAAACCTCAACACACAAGAATTCTTACCACAACACTTGAAGATTAACATTGAACTGCCATGTCAAAACTGCCATTCTGCAATCAAAACTTAACACTCTGACTTCAAAAGGCCCTCTTCAGATCGATAGGGAACACACATGCACATGAACAATAAACAGTCAAACAGACACAACACACTGGTCAATTTTACTCAAGACACTTCTGTCATTTGAAGTTTTTTAACCGTTTTTATTCCCGCAACCAAGCCTCAGTGATACATTGTACAGTTAGTAAAACAACTCCCATTACAAGTCAGGGATCACTCCGTCGATTGGGGTTGGGCCATGTCACCTCGTCCACATGACAGGCGATGTTCTCCCTTGCCAGGCAACAGGAAAATATCGCCGGGCGTGGCGTATCCAACCGTGGATCGAGCCCACCTCGATGTCTCCGCATGCCTCCTCCGTTGCTCGCAGGAGTGGCACGCGTGCATGTGGTAGGCAGTCATAGACCTTCCACCGCCATGCCGAAAATAATACCCCTATCAGGTTGAGGACCGGGAAATAAGGGGGCAGGTACAGCACCATGAACTAGTCATGGTTGGCGAATTAGTCTCGGACCAGAGCAGACAGGTGGAAACTGATATTATCCCAGATGACAACGAACATGGGCTGCCCTGGTTGGTCCTATGTGACCGCGGCATAGTGCATGCAGAAATGTCAGTATGTGTGCAGTGTTGTAGGGACCCAGGGTGGCATGGTGATGGAGGACCCCCTGACCACTAATCACTGCACACATGGTACGTAAACTATTTTCTCACAAAAAGGTGAAATGTGTTTGACCTCAGTTACCCCTTTTCTCTACCAAAGAAAGAACTGGAAAGGTTCCGTGCCTGTGTCTATTTTGAACCAGTTCTTCGCTTTTTGACAGACAAAAAACGGCTCTTGGCCAGGAAAACTAGTTCCAGAGCGGCACCAACTGTTTTCTGGTCTAAAAACATTCTTTTACCACATTGTGCTTACGTCAGGGGCTGGGGGCGGGGTTATTGTGACCAACAACACGACGGAAAGTTTGTGACCGCCATTATTAAAAACTAGAAAGATAGTACACAGAAAGGACAAAGATAGTACAAAGATTGAAGAAAGACAGATTCAAAAGCGAAACAGTGGTCGGTGGAGGAGACATTTAAATACATCCATCAAATGCCACAATCTGCCATCTTGTCTGGGAACAAAACCTTATGAATACAGGCAGACTTCTATGTAGGTGCAAGCCATTAATATGTTTCCACAACCGATTGAAAGATGATTTTCGCAAATTTAAATGACAGCGGGAGGGAAAATTCAAGCTATACAAAAAACAATTGTAGGCTATATGTCTCAACAATTTACCAAAAATTTAAATAAAACGATAGGCCTGAACAATAATATCAGGTCAACTGTGTATTTGTAAGTCTGTTTCAAACAATTGTTTACATAGAGAAGTAGGCTATTTCATCATAATTTTGTGGCCGAGAACGGTAGGCTACCGTAATTCTCCTTCCAAAAACCCACTTATAATAAATCTGTCCTTAACAATGAGTTCTGCCCACTTATAATAAATCTGTCAAACTGTATACAATTTCTAGCCTGGAAAAATCCAGACCCAAATCCTAAGGATTAAGAGTCTGGCATCGAGTACTGAAAATGACACAACTCGAGGGGCGGCACCAAGCATGTATTTGAAAATCTCACTGTATACAATTGGATAACACTATGACCAATCACCAGTGGGTTTTCGCTGAGGCCCATACGTTTAGCTACCAGCGGAGCTAACTGGTAGATTTGCCCTATCCAGTCGCCAAAACAGAAAAAACGTCCTTCTTAAAAAGGAACGATTCGAGCGCCGTCTTCTGTTCCTCTCGTTCATTGTAGTCTGTTCTAACTCATTCATCGTAGCGGCCAAAGCCGTTTCAAACAACTGGTATTCATCCATAGCGATCTTACAATGTTTACTAATGACTTTGAAGTTGTAGCGTTGTTGTCATCTGTTTAACACACCTCTGGCCCGCCTATAGCAGATGCACCGATGTGATTGGTGTAGCTTGGCTACAAGGGCATAATTAATGAGCAGCATAGTATGGTAGACAGAATAATTATCAATTTACTATAAGAACAACTTGAAATGGAATAGTACCAGAATCAGAAACGCATCAAGCTATAATGGAATGTATTTGGAATACCATCAGATATATTAAATGGTAGGGGCCTGAGATTTTTTTAAGGTCCTGGAACTGTGCCACTATTGTTTATATATAAAAGTCAACCAATATTATTAACATAAGGGCGTCATAGAATAAGTTACATTGGGAAGTTTGGGAAAAGCCCTCCCAAGGGGTTGGCATAAAGTGACGTCATGTGTGATAAAACTGAGTATAACCCTTAGAATTGGAGTCCGCTTGACCCCGGGGAGTGGACTCGGCTTAACTGATGCTATTATGCTGATTTGTCATTAAAGTCCATTTGGATTCCCAAAACCTCTTGTATAGTTTCTCTGTTTTGCAGAACAGGAGGAAACTGTTGGGCTTCTCCCGCCGTGACATTATTCACTGTATCATACCTCGAAACATATAACAATGTGACATCACTGATTTGGACTTTTTCACTTAGCAGTGTACTCACTTTTGTTGCCAGTGGTTTAGACCTTAATGGCTGTGTGTTGAGTTATTTTGAGGGGACAGCAAATTTACACTGTAATACAAGCTGTACACTCACTACTTTATATTGCTGCAAAGTGTCATTTCTTTAGCGTTGTCACATGAAATGATATAATCAAATATTTTCAAACATGTGAGGTGAAATACTGTATGTAGTGCAATACATTTAACTTTATGCATATAGGGACTTTAAACCGGTTAAAATTATTCCCTGGGCATATGGGGCATTAATACAGTGTCAAGATATCCCAGTGATGTGGCGGAGAGAGAGAGACAAGCGCGAAGGAGTGCAATAAACCAATAGTGTTTATTAATGAAACACGTAGTCGTAAAACAAGAACTGCCACAAGGGGCTAAACGGAGAACACTAACACACACCAGGAGAAACGCAACAGGAAGCATTAATCGACAAGGTGGACATGGAAACATGAGGGTTAAATACTAAATAACTAATGACAAACACAAGACAGCTAAACACTGACGTCACACAATAGACCTCACTAAAACAATACATGAAACAGACACAAGAGGGAGCCAAAACACAACACACGAGGGAGCATGGGAGGAAACACAGTGAAAAAAACCAAACAATAGTCCTTACGCCGGTCCATCCCGGTCCACCCCCCACCTAGGCCCACAACACTGGGGTGGGCACAAAAAGGGGCCCGGGGCCACGAGGGACAGAGGGCAGCCCGGGGTCAGGAGGGACAGAGGGCGGCCCGGGGTCAGGAGGGACAGAGGGCGGCCCGGGGTCAGGATGGACAGAGGGCGGCCAGGGGCAAGGCAGTTCAGGTGGCCAGGGGACAGGCAGTTCAGGTGGCCAGGGGACAGGCAGTTCAGGCGGCCAGGGGACAGGCATTTCAGACGGCCAGGGGACAGGCAGTTCAATGGGCCCTGGCGGCAGGGCATCAAGGAGCCCTGGCACGAGCAGGGGGTCTGGCATGAGCAGGGGTCTGGGAGCACTGGCACAAGCAGGGGGTCTGGGAGCCCTGGCACAAGCAGAGGGTCTGGGAGCCCTGGCACAAGCAGGGGGTCCGGGAGCCCTGGCACAAGCAGGGGGTCTGGGAGCTCCGGCAGCGTCAACGACGGGGGTCCGGACGGCAGTGTCAGCGAAGAAGGTCCCGACGGTATCTAAGGTCCCGATATCCCAATGATGTGGCAGAGAGAGAGAGACAAGCGCGAAGGAGTGCAATAAACCAATAGTGTTTATTAATGAAACCCATAGTCTTCAAACAAAAACTGACATGAGGAGCTAAACGGAGAACACTAACACACACCAGGAGACATACAACAGGAAGCATTAATCGACAAGGTGGACAAGAAAACATGAGGGTTAAATACTAAATAACTAATGACAAATACAAGACAGCTGGGGACTAAACACTGACGTCACATTCACTGACGTCACAATTATTATATAAAATACTGTCAACAAATAGAAATCTATACAAGTGGGGAATTCAATCTTCCCAACTCTGCAGATTTTGCTCTGAAGAGGCCGAATCTATAGATCATCTTTTTTGGTACTGTCCATATGTAGCATGCTTTTGGTCACAGGTACAAGAATGGATGAATAAATGCAATATTTATCTTGAATTAACGTTACAAATAGAAATACTTGGAGACTTAAAATGTAATAGTCACACAATTAATAATATGATAATTATTTTAGCAAAAATATTTATCTTTAATTACAAATTGGTGGAGTCATTGACAATAGAAAGGTTTCATAATTATGTGAAGCATCACAGTACAGTAGAAATACACATGGCAAATAGAAACCCAATATGGCTGTGGCTAAGAGATAGATGGACAATATTGAACCTAAATAAAGAGTTGATCAGATAAATAAATAAATAAATAAATAATGATTGAGGAAAATATAAAATGTATAAGCGAGTGCTAAATGGTAATATATCAAATGTAATTTGTCTCAACTATTGGTCAGGTAAAGGTTAGGATGGGGGTAAAATATAGACAGAAATAATAAAAAAAATGTGGGATTGGAAATTATGCATATTTGAGAACAAAGACAATACCTAGGTTGTGTACTTAAAGCTGATCCTTCCGATAAAAAAAAAACCTGGACCGGACGCTACATACAGGTTACGAGTGGAGGATAGAGGAGCCTCTTAAAGAAGAAGGTACAGGTCTGTGAGAGCCAGAAATCTTGCTTGTTTGTAGGTGACCAAATACTTGTTTTATTGAGGAATTTACCAATAAATTCATGAAAAATCCTACAATGTGATTTTCTGGATTTTTTTCTCATTTTGTCTCTCATAGTTGCGGTGTACCTATGATGAAAATTAAAGGCCTCTCTCATCTTTTTAAGTGGGAGAACTTGCACAATTTGTGGCTGACTAAATACTGTTTTTAAGAACAATGTTGCCAGTGTCATCGCAGAAATCATGGCCGTTTGAAATTTTCAACAAGCGTTATTAGTAGGGTACATCACACAGACATTTGAGTTCTCTTTCAACTTGCTTCTCCCATGCATTCAGATTCGGTACACCATATATAGTGCCCCTGCTCAATGCACTCTTCCTTTATGGCTAAACACAGAAACCTATATGTTTATGCCCTAAAAAGGCACACAAGAGGAGAGGGGAATGTTGACTCAATAACTGAATCAGAGGGATCTGACCTCCCACAATTTAACTGGTTGAGGCGGCGGATATGGACTTGACTCCGGTCAAAGAATCAGGCTCCGAAGGAGGTATGTCTGGTTAACGAAGCTTTATTTGAGTTGCATTCGTTGGTTGCATTGGTGTTTGTGGTCTACAAGAAGTGAAAATGAATACAGTAAAAGATCAATTGAAGCTGCAGTATAATCAATGCCAATGATAAAGGAGCTATACTAATAATTATGAATGTGATAGAAATCAACAGCTGTTAGCTTAATTACTAATTTAAATAAAAACAGCAGCAATAAACTTACAGTGCACAAAATATATTAACTGTAGCTGTTACCAAGGTTACAAGTTAACTATAGCCATGGAAAGTTTAATAAATCAGGTGATAAATACACATAGCCTAAAGAGTACAAAACTGAAATTAACCTTCACAATAACCTCTTAGACTATATTATTGTGTTAACTTTAACATATTTACAATCAAAGCACACACAAAGTGTTATATAAACTGGTGTTATCGCATATTAACGGCAAATCTTAACGAAATAGACTTAACGAGTGTGCTGTGGAGAAAAGAAAATAAGGCGTTTGTAACAACTCCTGCCAATTTTGCACTAAATAGTTAAACTAGACAGTTAAACTAACACATATATTTCCTGCATGGTGTCACACAACAATTCCACATTTACATTACTCACATTTCCTCACGAACGCACAAACCAGACAGAATGATGAAAATAATCAATAAATGTCCGCATCTATTTAAACAGACGTCACAACGCAGTGCTGCTCACTCAACTGACGTCAGCCTGCAGTTTTGCCGTTCGCCTGCAGGGGCATAAACAGACTTTCCAACAATAACTACAAATGTTCTTGACAATTAAACTCTTTATTGCACCATAGGTTCAACACAGCAACGCCTCCTAGCATAGGAGGCCAGACTCCCTTCACACCCACAGGGAAACACGCTAACCCATCAAAAGTGCTCTCCGCACATGCGCAGGAAACAAAACATAACTTAACGATCTTTTAAGAAGAATAGTGTTCAAGTTTAGAACATAAGATACAGACTCATTAATTATATTTTATGAGTAGTATAGTTTATTTGATATATGTATTTGTGTTTCTGTTCGAATTCTATGAAATGTCCCTTTAAGTTCATGTGACACCTCTCTCTAGTTTGGCTTTTGCTAGGTTAGGTTAGGCTGGTATCTTGTGAATCTGATGATTAATGATTACGTTCAGCCGTGTTTTATTAGCCATTTAGTTTGTTCTTTATAAAGGGTGGCCAAACTAGAGAGGGGTGTCGGTCATTGATTTTCTGTTCATGATGTTGGAAGGCTGTCTGGAAGCTATCTAAATATAAGTTGTGAAAAGAGTGTTGTTGAAGTTTGGATGTTTATGAGTACGCTCTTTACTTGTATGTTAGCTTTTAGTGTTTATGCCACTGTGAGAGCATAGTAAGCTATATAAGTAGCTTTGGTCTCCCTCCTTCAACCACACTACTACATCGTGACACTAGTGAATGTTTTTCAAATGTAATCATGTTTTCACTCGGGACACTGACAATTTATTCAATCAAATTATGTGTACAATGTATTTGTTACTGCTTTTAATGAAAAGTTGTTATTGATAACATGTTAAATGTTTTTTTTGCAATCAAATACTCTTATTGTTTCTTTATACACAATATACTTGCATTGGATTACAATTCACTAGCTTTCCCAAACCAATTTTTTTTTATTGTACTTGAAATTGAGTTGTATTTTATTTATACTAAATATACTTCTAATATATTATTTTGGTATGTATATACTTAAATATATTGAATTCATACTTATGGTTAAACATAGGTGTACTAGAGTATAATGTAAATATACTTTTTTTACTTGGTTTGTAATGAATTCCCAATGATTATTGCAAAGATTTAAAATAACGCTATTATTCGGAAAAGAAAAATCAGAGTGTGTTGCCGGCATAATGTAGTGAACCGGCACTGCTAGCATCTCCCAATAAAATACCACTCTGGAAACGGTCTGACACATGCAATGCCAGTAGCCCAGAAAGCTAAAATTAACTACCGTATATGCTACTGCAAAATATCATGTTTTTATAATTTTTATTTACTTTCTATTAAATTTGTAAGCTAATTACACTAGAGCTAATTGTTTATTTCCACAGAAATATATTATTATATGAACACAAATAAACTGTCTGCTGATTATAATTTTTTTTATTCACTTATTTATTTGGGACAGTGCACATTAATGAACAATCTTACACTTCTGTACAGACTGTAAATGAGCCAGATTATACTGTAGCATAGATGCTAATTTCCATCTGTAGTCCCAAACCTAACCTGCATGTTTTTGATGGTGGGGGAAATCGAAGTATCCTGAGGAAACCCAAGCAGACATGGGGAGAACATGCAAACTCCACACCAGAACCTTCTTGTTGTGAGGCCACAGTGCTATCCACTAGGCCACCATGTTGTTACAAGTAGTATCATACTATACAGTGCCTTGCGAAAGTATTCGGCCCCCTTGAACATTTCGACCTTTTGCCACATTTCAGGCTTCAAACATAAAGATATAAAACTATTTTTTTTGTGAAGAAGCAACAACAAGTGGGACACAATCATGAAGTGGAACGAAATTTATTGGATATTTCAAACTTTTTTAACAAATGAAAAACTAAAAAATTGGGTGAGCAAAATTATTCAGCCTCTTTACTTTCAGTGCAGCAAACTTGCTCCAGAAGTTCAGCCAGGATCTCTGAATAATCCAATGTTGACCTAAATGACTAATCAAGTCTCTGTATACATGCACCTGCTCTGTGATAGTCTCAGAGGTCCGTTGAAAGCACAGAGAGCATCAAAAGGAACAAGGAACACACCAGGCAGATCCGAGATACTGTTGTGGAGAAGTTCAAAGCCGGATTTGGATACAGAAAGATTTCCCAAGCTTTAAACATCCCAAGGAGCACTGTGCAAGCGATAATATTGAAATGGAAGGAGTATCACACCACTGCAAATCTACCAAGACCTGGCCATCCCTCTAAACTTTCAGCTCATACAAGGAGAAGACTGATCAGAGATGCAGCCAAGAGGCCCATGATCACTATGGATGAACTGCAGAGATCTACAGCTGAGGTGGGCGAGTCTGTCCATAGGACAACAATCAGTCGTATACTGCACAAATCTGACCTTTATGGAAGAGTGGCAAGAAAAAAACCATTTCTGAAAGATATCCATAAAAGTGTCGTTTAAAGTTTGCCACAAGCCACCTGGGAGACACACCAAACATGTGGAAGAAGGTGCTCTGGTCAGATGAAACCAAAATCAAACTTTTTGGCAACAATGCAAAACGTTATGTTTGGCGTAAAAGCAACACAGCTCATCACCCTGAACACATCACCCCTGTCAAACATGGTGGAGGCAGCATCATGGTTTGGGCCTGCTTCTCTTCAGCAGGGACCGGGAAGATGGCTAAAATTAATGGGAAGATGGATGGAGTCAAATACAGGACCATTCTGGAAGAAAACCTGATGGAGTCTGCAAAAGACCTGAGAATGGGACGGAGATTTGTCTTCCAACAAGACAATGATCCAAAACATAAAGCAAAATCTACAATGGAATGGTTCACAAATAAACATATCCAGGTGTTAGAATGGCCAAGTCAAAGTCCAGACCTGAATCCAATCGAGAATATGTGGAAAGAACTGAAAACTGCTGTTCACAAACGCTCTCCATCCATATGTGCATACATACCCCAAGCAACTTACAGCTATAATCGCAGCAAAAGGTGGCGCTACAAAGCATTAACTTAAGGGGGCTGAATAATTTTGCACGCCCAATTTTTCAGTTTTTTATTTGTTAAAAAAGTTTGAAATATCCAATAAATTTTCTTCCACTTCATGATTGTTTCCCACTTGTTGTTGATTCTTCACAAAAATTACAGTTTCATATCTTTATGTTTTGAAGCCTGAAATTTGGCAAAAGGTCGAAAAGTTCAAGGGGGCCGAATACTTTTGCTGTATTATCTACAGAGCCAGAACCAAATTCATGTTATGAAGATGCAGCATTTTGTCAAGAATTAGAATCAATCAATAAATAATACACACGTTAACCTAATTCATTAAGGAATTAGCTAGGGCCTTTATAGCAGCATCTGTGTCACGAATAGGCAGGGTGTGGTGGTGATGAGAAAGGGAGACTGAGGCAGGAAGATGGTTGATGTTTGTTTATATATATATTTAGTCCAGCCAAGGTAATAGCCACAGGTAGATGCAGGTAACAAGTATTGTGAACAGCACAACAGATATTTTTTTTAGTTTTAGGTTTAACCATTGTTTTACCAGGCAAGTTGACTGAGAACACTTTCTCATTTGCAGCAACGGCCTGGGGGAAACGAGGGAGAGGAGGGGGAGAGGGAAATGAATGAGCCAATTAAGAGATAGGGATGATTAGGTTGCCATGATGGTATGAGGGCCAGGTTGGAAATTTATCCAGGACACCGGTGTTAGCACCCCTACTCCTACGAATAGTGCCATGGGATCTTTAGTGACCACAGAGAGTCAGGACACCCGTTTTAACGTCTCATTCGAAAGACGGCACCCTACACAGGGCAGATGTCCCCATCACTGTCCTGGGGCATTGGGAATTATCTTTAGACCAGAGGGAAGAGTGCCCCCTACTGGCCCTCCAACACCACTTCCAGCAGCACTGGTCTCCCATCCAGGGACTAACGAGGCCCGACCCTGCTTAGCTTTAGAAGCAAACCAGCAGTGCAATACAGGGCTCTATAGCTGAATAATATGCTCTTAACAGCAGCATAGATGCTGGGGCTAACAATACACAAAGAGCGTAGGCATATAAATTCAAACAATCTGCACTCTCCAGATTACACTCTAACAGCTGGGGCATAGCACAAGATCCTTGGCCCTATGCATAGGCAGTCCTGATGTTATATAATACATTCCAGACTTTACCCTTGGGCCCTGGTAATCAGTATTGGTTTTACCCCCAGTCTGATGACCTTGCTGCACTGCACACCAAAACCACCTGACAGATAAACAAGTTATCACGCCTTCCTTCTGCTCACCTGTTCTAATATAGAGCCTGATTGCACCGGCCGCATTCACTCTGCAATTAAACACAGCTATCACTCAAATTTAACCTATCTCTAGAGGAACAGAAGGAAGGAGCCACACATACATTAAGTAACAGAAATCAACATAACCTCAGTGCCTAGCACTGGTACTAAACCCCCCTACACACATATGAACCATAACAACAGAAATATACACTTTTATACAGGAGTCCATGTCTCAGGTAAATGGTCCAATTCTGTCACAACCTAGCTAGTCCCGCCCAGGATGTGACAGTCTGTCAGGAATGTTGTAAGGGACTGGAGACCAGTGCAGGTAGTGGTGTTCTGTATTTTATTCTGAACAAGAAAACAATAAACACTTAGACCGTCGTTGGCCGCTAATGTAACAGGGCGAGTGTGATGATCAAAAAACAACAAATCTACAAGGTGTCAGTTACACTCTTTTACTCATGCAGTGCAATGCAGAATAAGGAGATGCTGAATATTCATAGATTTAAATCTTCTCAGGACGATTACATACACGGTAAATATAATTTTGTATCTTTTACGGATGATTTTGAAAATATTTGCATGCATATAAAAACTAATGGAAAAGAATCATACAAATGAAACAAGATTTGGATTTGCTTTGCCTCGTGGCAAAAACAATTTGTACCTGATATTGGCCCATTTCCTACAAAGAAATGGTATGACAAGTATAAGAAAAACATGTATATTATGACTCATCTATAAATATTATAAGAAATGCTTCAACAGACTTTAAAAGAACTATACTTTTTGTTGTACTCTAATATTTGTCACAAAAATAACTTTCCTTATATTGTAAGAAATTTTACTTTATATGAATGATTGGTTCTCATGTGGGTATGATTGATGAAACAAACAAAAGATGTTGGTAGAAAACATTGTTGAATTAAATTTGCTCTTAGTGTCAGTGCTGATGAATAAGCACACATTTGCATTTCAGCACACTCCTAATTACCCATATGTGGTAAAAATAATCCTCCCTTTACTGTGATCAGTGAGTGCTGGACTCATCATGCAAAAACTACATCAGCACACCACCAGACTGACTGTTAACCAGGTCAGCTAAGAGCTGGCACCTTAACATGACTGGTTTTATTTTGTTATTACCCTCACACACCTCATTGTGTCCTTGGAAGTGCTTGCAAAGGCTCAGTGGTCTAGATTTGAGTCCCCAACTGGCTGATATCAGACTGATTTCACTACAAGAATTAATGTGAAATTAAAATGTAATTAAAGATATGTGGCTAACAAAAAAGCAACACTGAATGTGTTTATATGAACCAAAAAAATGCATAACCCCTATTTACATTTATAATATTTACAATTTATTTAATTGAACCAGCTAAGTTGACTGAGAATTAAGTTCTCATTTGCTGCAACGATCTGGGTAGTTCACATAAAATACAATGTACAATAAAAAAGCTAAGCAATTAAAAACACCTATGGTTGTTATACTACTAAAACAGATCTTACTACTCAATTACTAAATTTCACTTCCAAAAAGTTTTCATCTGTGTTATCGTGTGGGCAAGGCCGTAACCAGGATTTAACAAATACTGAGGTCAAAAATACCCCCCCCCAAAAAAAAGACATTTTAAAAGACAACAATGTCTGTTGGTGTCTGATGTAGGGACTATTTGTTTGTACCAAATGTCTGATGTCTTGTCACAAAGTGCCTTGCGACTGTGCCGCAAACCCAAATGCCCCATGGGGACAATAAAGTTATC
>JACXGM010020962.1:0-17514 GCA_016801145.1 Umbra pygmaea | reverse complement strand
TCGGTTTGGGTGTTTGCAGTGTGGTGTTGTCGGAGAAGTGTAAGCATGAGTGTGTGGTTGGTAAGGATTCACTGGTGGTGGGCAGGGTTGAGTTTTTGGCATTTTTGTGTAGTGTGGTGAATGTGTGTAGACAGGTTAAGGGACGGAATGCGAGGATTGATGTTGTGGTGGGTGCTGCTAGGGATTTTATGGGTGTTACAAAAATATTTTGTATTTATGGATACTTTCAATTGGTAAATTTTCAGTTTGATAAGACTAATGGAAAATAATTAACCTATTAGAGGGTGGTGCCTGACCATAACAGATTTTCTAAGTAAAACTTTTGATGATTATATGTGCAATAGGGTTCCATTTCAGAAAGTATTTTTGCAAATAGTGTATAGCCTAATATTAGTAAAGGGATAGAGAGAACATTGCAAAACAAGATTGCAAGATAGAGGAATGTCATAGAGTTGTATCTTGTTTTGTCACAGAAAGGATGTTTTTGGTTTTGTCACAAACAACTTTAATTACAAGAGCTATAAAAACAATATGTATAGTACAGCATACTACAGTTATAATAAGTGTTTGTGTATCAAAGTAACAAACGTCAAACTGATTAGGCTCTAATAATTATTCAACATTTAACAAATACAGTATCGTACAAAAGTGAGCACACCCCTTCACATACATATTTTTCTGGCCTCTTTTCTCCTGTAATAACCTACAATCCGACTCTTTCGTTCACTGTGTTGAACGAGACAGTCATACTCACTTTTGTGAGATACGGTATAACCTAATAATAATTTTCTATAATTGACTATGTTTAGATGTTGAGCAGGTGAGGAAGAGCAAAGGGTTTTTCTTCCCCAGAACATCTTTAAAAAAATATTCCCTAATATTACAGCAGAAAAGAGGCTAGAATACTACGTAGATTTACTAAATAATGTATAAGGCTATAGCTATACAAAATATTTGTTTTAATATGGTAAACATAATGATTATTGTATACACTTCAAGAGAGTTTTAGTGACGGGGTGTGTAGAGTGAGGAGTCAAATGCAGGTAGTTCTTAATTTATTAAGAAATGAATGCTCAGTACCAAAATATACTTAAGACTAACAGTCCTACACAAGGGACACAGTACAGTCCAGTAATATTCTAACAGTTCACGCAGGATAACAACCCTGGTACAGCTCACAGTCTATATACAGTTGTATGCAAAAGTTGACAATTTCCATGATTTTCATTTATAAATAATTGGGTGTTTATATCAAAAATGTCATTTTGATAGTAAGCATTGTATCATGTGGCATTGTGTAAAACCTCATATATAAGGAAAATCCACCACAGCTACTTTATTCACAGATAAACTAGTTATACGTTTCAGTTTTATTTTGTTGATGTAGAATGTAAAAAAAGATTTCATTTAACATATGTAGATCACATTTGTTGCGCAATGAGAAGTAGCCTATAGAATATAGTGCAACTAAAGCTCTGTGTTTTCCCGTTATATTCATTTTCAAATTCAGGAAAAGTAGCACAATCTGATGACAAATATTCAGCAAAACTACTTTGAACCTGAATTAATGCCCTGTACTTGCTGGGCTTTAGTTGGCTGAAATATATTTGCCTAATCTGAGCTGGGCTGTAGAGTACATGGCTGGACTTGGCTGAGCTGTGGTCAGCTGGCCTTTTAACTGTACTCTATGGTGCAAAATATTGTTTAAATTATGGTAAAACCTTTGGCTATATTAAATACATTTTCATGAAGACATCTGTTAATAATCAATGTTCACTAAGCCAATCTACATTTTACCCCAACAACAGCTAATTTGTCATAAGCACAATTTACCCTTGAAAGAAGTTGATGATATAATAGCACTGAATTAAATGTTTCCAGCACACAAAAACATATTAACCATATTTTTTCCAAAATAAGCAAATTATTTAGTCTTCATAAAGTAAACCTTTAAGTTATATCCATCATTACATTTGACTACATTAAAATGTGACACAGACCCTATGAGTTATGTTATTACTTGAATTATTTAGTTAGCTCAACATATGACCACATTGTGATATAAATATGAACAGCTTTAAAAAATTACTTTTATATGCTATACTGTATTATTATTCTGTTAGGCTACATTGTCTATTATTGTATTATTTGGTTAACATATTTCATAACATTTGGTTAACATGTTTATTGCACATCATTGTTAAGAGGGAAGGGTACATTTAGCATAATCTGATGAGTATTTTGTGAAACACATTTTAAACAAATTTAATTTAGTTTAAATGCTTTAAATAGTATGTCCAAAATTCCATTATAAAGAAAATAATTCATGAAACTGTAGTCTACAATTACTAATAACTATCCAACACAACTTTTCATAATCTAACATAAGGAGTAACACAAATAACCATTGCTAATAATTTAACTTTTTGTAATGGCAATACACAATATGTGTAGCGTGTTCCTGACATGTCATACAAACTCTTTGCTGATTGAATTGTGTACACCAAGTCTGCATTTATAATCTCTTTCTCACATTCTGTTGCGCGCAGGACTGTTTCTGAATATCAGACAGAGATTCTTAAAGGCTTGTGGACTGTTGTCACAAATAATGAAAGGGGGGAGTTGAAAGCAAATCTTGACTGAACTCTGTGTGACTTCACAGGCAAAATCTACGTGATTCCCATAACTTGCGAAAAAGTGATTCCCATGAACGAATCTTTTAGAGCAGCTATTCAGTACACCCAACTGAAACAACTTGTTCATTCAGAATTTGCACATCACTAGTCTGCTGTTAGCTGTCAGCACATTTGGCTTCAATACCCAGAAAGCTAGCAAAAAACATTGACATGTTTCAAGCATGTTTTAGGAAGTAAAAAGATTGAGTTATTTAAATGAATATATATATATATCTTTTTTAAATGTTAATGCTCACATTATACATACCATGCTTGCCAATTGAGATTGCTCTATAACAGCTATGGATAAATGTTTGCTGGGATGTATTTAATCCAAATATAGTCTCAAATCCTCAGGCACTTGAGTTTACAGTTTTACAGTTTAGCCAGCGACACAAAAACAGGGACCCACGTCACTTTCCTATTCAACTCACTGTAGGCCATAATTGCATATGGTGATTGCTCTATAAAAACCTGTGCTCGTGCCGAATGGTGTGCTATGGATAATACTATAATTCAATATTTAAAAAAAATATTTACTCTGGAATTGTGGAACTGACAGCATTTTAACTACTTTGCAAATTTTAAGCAAACAGACATACGCTAGTGATCTAAAGTTTAAGGTCACTGTTTTTTTATTTTGGTTACATTTTTCTCTCTTCCAATTCCCCCTAATCCTGCCTCTTGTCAGCAGCTCCACAACTCCTTGCCCAGATCTGTGGGATGGCGAGTGGCATGCAAGCGGTTCATATCCAACTACATGTCACATAAAAAAGAAGTCGTCAACAGCTGCAATCACATTTTCCAGATGGCAAGTTGTGAAAATGATCAAAATTATAGCAGTTTCTCAAAAATGCACTGGTCTAGTTTTCAAGATGTTGTTTATAAAATTAACTTGTTGTGTATTGACGTGTGGCTGGCTATTAGGGGTGGGAATTGGCAAAAATGTGACGATTCGAAAGTATTGAGATATTTGGGCCACGATTCAGTATTATTGCGATTCTTAACATATTGTGATACAGCAAGTATAGCGATTCGATGCTGCGATATATTTCGATTCATATCCCCCATATTTTTCAAAGGCATACAAAAAAATTGAAAATTAGACTGCTCAACTGCTCATTAACTGAAGTGCAAAAATTTTTCTGACCATTCAGGACACAGGATGTTATTACAGGACAGGACGTACCAGTAATTATTATCTAAATAGGAGACCTCTCATATGAATGGTGAGCTCCCAGCACATAACTTTATTACATACATAAAATGATATACTTATGCACTTTCGTCAAGGAGTACGAGCACTTACCATTGGCATTTATGGACTTTCGTCATACTTAACTGAGAAAAGAGCGGGGTAGCAGCTTCAATCAATTCACATAGTACTTTCAACATGGCTAGCGTTAGGTGCAACTCCATTGTCACTATGGTAAAAGTTACTTTTAGTCGGCGAACAAATCCAGATCAATTGGCAACAAAACAATTAGGATGTCCCAGACCAAATTTAAACATTCAACAGGTTTTTACTGAGGGGGGAAGTCCTACACCCAAGGATTTTCCCAAAATTGGTATGAAAAGAAACCTGGCTAGCCGGATGTGACATAGGCAATGCAGTCTTCTGCTACCACCAAGAGTAGGGACTTTCACCCTGAAGGCGGCACGTCAGACAGCACTGCTTGGACAGTGACTGGTGTAACAGACATGCACCATCTCTCAGAAAAGAGAAAGAAACATGAGCTGTCAAAGACCCACATGGATAGCGGTTTGAGATTGTTTGCTTTGGGGAGAGTAAACATTGCCACTCAACTGGAGGAAGGATACAGGCTAGCTGACCGTTGCCAGTCTATTGAGAGGGACATCATCCAAAAATCACCAGATTTCAATGACGTGGTAATTCACCTGTTTGCGTCTCAGAAATGCTGTCGATATATGAGCTTCTCTTCAGATAAGATCCAGGCTTGCTCATTTTTACAAATCTATACAATTTTCCAGAATTTGGTTGTTCATTTTTACAAATATATACAATTGTCCATACATATAGCTGTGTTTACCTTTTTAGAAATTATTTTCAAATGCTGTTCAGGCAAAATGGCTATCACTGTTCATGTTCATTTTCACAAATCTATACAAGAGGGCATAGTATGGAAGTCGATACAAATTTCTTATTACCAATAACTTGCATCAATGTTTTCAGTAGCCTCTATCAAAGCTCCTGCTCGCTTGTTGTGCATTATTCTCTGGTGCTCATATTTCTAATTCAACCTTGAGGTCTTTTTGAAGTAAGTAAATAATGTGTATCAGAATTCTTTAGTTAAACTTAGTACCACCTCATCATTCTGGTTTGGTCTTCAATGTGTGAAGCCAAGATGCACATACCACACTAGGTCAAGCCTCACTTGTTCATTTACTTATTTGTGACAACATTACTTTGCTTTTATTAAGTAGCACTTTGGTGATATCCTACATTCCAGAAACTGTAGTTCTAAAGATCCACTTCTCTCAAAAATGTGTTATTATTGCCAAGCTGTTACTATTTATTGTTTAAAGTGTGCACTTCCCTTTATTCTAAAAGATTATTAGGCTGTACTACCTTTAAATGTTGTAAAGGTGGTAAAAGCATTTGCTGATCCTTCAATCTGAACAAATACCAAGATTCTGTATTTTCAGCTGATTACATATTTCATTTGTTTATGGAAATGCTGATTGTTTATGCAGTGTTGAGGAATGTGAAATAACACCCTTGATTATTTGTGTTTCCATATTTCACTGTGACAACTTATATTGCTTTTGTAAGCCAATACTTTCGAGATCAGTCAATAACTGCTTCTGGTATTGACTTACATGCTTATTGTTATCATTTTAAAAATGTGTCCTGTTTAGCAATTTTACATCACACAGCATTGGATTCATGTAAGTAATGAATAAATGGAATAATTCATTGTGGAGCCATGTCATTTTTGCTTATGAAGGCTCCTAGATGCTAATGTCTTACATAGCTTACCACCTGTAATTTATGTACTGTAGCTAGAGGGGACATCTTTCTGTTGTGTGTTGCTATCTAGTGGACACAAGGTATCACTGTATGGGCCCTATCTTACACTCGGCGCAATTGACTTTTTACACAAACGCATGTATCATTCCTATCTTACACCCAACGCATATGGGACTTTTCCCTCCACAGACGCGCGTCGGTAAATTAGGGAATGAACTTGCTTCGTAGGGCGGTTCAGCGAAAAGAAGAGGCGTGTTCCGGCGCAAACGTTCCCTGGTGCTATCTTGCAGTCCCCAAAAACAATTCCGCCACTGACCAGGAAAAACCTGGTTTAAAGTCAGTGGCGTGTTATTCATATGCTATTTTAAGGGCGCAAGCCTAACCATAATGTAGCGTGTGCACAACGCGCATACGCTTTGCTCCTCTCATCTACACAAATGCAGCAGTTCTGTATTATTGCAATACATAATTAGAAGGAAAAATATTACCACACGAGGAAGTCATTGTGGTTTCCGAAAATGTGAAAAATAGATATACATCTAGTGTACACATTTACACAAATTATTCATAATGAATTATTTGCACTGATATACATCAAACTCAAGGGAACCCATTCAATCAACAAGTATACACACGTAATTTGCGATGCTAATAGTAAAATCACCCATGTCTTTACTCATAATTACTCAGGCTCAAGCCACGACTCATTTATGGCAACTTTGGCATGAGGAATCCCTCCTTAGATGGGTGGCTGGGAAGGGGACAACAGCTATCCGTTAAAGACATGGTTAATGATGACAAAATTTATGATGCCAGCAAGTGCGTAAAATGCTGTTTAATTAAAAACACACACAAACACGCATTGTAGCCTAATTGAACGACCATTTGGCACATTGAAAATGCGCGTCAGGTGTTTGGATAGAACAGGTACACTACTCAAGTCGCAGCATTCTTTGTTGTATTTTTTCATGAATCATGGATGTGTTGATGACATTAATTAGGAAATATTAGAGGAATTCAGGAGACGTGATGTTGAAATGCGTGCCAGCCACTTAAATGCTCAGAAATGCAGAACGGGAGTGGAAAGCTTATTTGACAGAAGAAAAATCTCGGTCTAATGTTAGACTACATTGCAAAAATATTACCATGCATTCATAACCTCGTGATTCAGTGAGAGTGAGTCCAAAACATCGAAAAGTAGGCTATGTCTTGTGACATTTCTTTATTTACATTTTGTAAAAAGAAAAATCAATAGAAAATCGCCGTTATAATAGCAATCCGCCATGAAACAAGCGCGCCTGCTCTTAAAGGGAATGTGAGATGACAATCTGATTGGTTTATTGCACGTTACGCCCAAACCACACCTATGACTAATGAAGCTACTTTAGACATACCCATTTTAGATATGCGTTGGGCGCAAGAATCATTTATCCCGCCAACAGCGCCCGGGACCCTCCCACAATGTAACTTGCGTTTCGCTTTTGATACTTGCGTTTCAGATTGTTAAAATAGGGCCCTATGAGTTAATCATCTAGCAACAAATTAATATTGTCTTGCTTAATGTACCCATTGAATTGATCACCTTAATCATTATCAGAATAATGGACCCCCTGAGAATGTTTTCAGGAGCCGCCACTGACTCCTATACTTGTACTAAATAAACACATACATTCCATACAATAGTTAACATGACATCCGCACAAACAGGAATTAATGCTTAGAGTAGACCGCTCTTCTAGACAACACACGGGTACTCACTCTGGTTACAGGAAGAAAATGATGTACACTAACAATTAGGCAGATGGTTACATATAACAAACACTGATTAGAAAACAAGAGACAGCTGATGTAATGAAGGTGCAATCACATAGACAAGACAAACTGTGCAATTGGAATACCTGAATAATGTCCCAGTCTGACCACAGGATGGCGCTAAGCCCTCCTGTGGCGAGTCCCATCCAGTTGTGACACTAAGTTATTCATTATTACAATAACCTGGAGAAAATTGAAAATGGATGACCCTTCCTTCAGCTCAATATATTATCTTGTGATCACTTGAAAAAATAAAATAGTTGAAAAAGTAAGTGACCCTCAACTATACCCAAAATAATAGTTTGAAGCCAAAATCCGGTAGGCGCCTCATTTCTTTTGCACTCATTAGTATAAACCTAATCAGAATTGTCTTCCAGTTATTTGAGGAATAGCGGCGCGCACACTTCTCGCTCTCACCACAGCAGTTTTCACACTGGTTTATTTTAAATTCATGAGGCAAATTCTGACAAATTCGAGATGTCGGGCAAGATTGTACACACATTTAAAAGTAATATGCAACTTCATATAAAACAATGGCTACTATTTACACTAATTGATAACAAATTACATGAACCTCCATTGGATTACATTTAAAATATGCAAACAATCTCTTTGACTGACATTAATTAAAAAAGTGTGACCCTCTCAAATAAAATAAAATATTTACCTGCTTCTGCCTCCAAGTTTGGAAACAGCCTGTCCTTTACAATTGCCTGTATGTCTGTGAAAATATCATCTTCTTCACGATTAGCATCAATCTGAAAATGGTAATTGAAAATGGCTTAGTGCAATACACTCAAACTACAGTACAGTATTTTGCGTTAAACTCATTTTCAACGGATCCAGAAAATTTGTCATGAACAGAACCTTAATAAATTAATGTGAAGGGCATTAAAGTATGGCATTAAAATTGTGCATTTGGCTTTGTTTGTCTGGTTTGCTATTTAATGTTTTTTTTTTATTTTGTAGCTATTATGAATGTTATTCTTGTGATGGAAAAATAATAATATATGTTTATTCAATTTTTCTGCCTGCTTAAATTCTGCTATAATCCTTTGTTGCAAGAATCTTTGTGAATAAAATTAATATGATGAAAAAAGAGTAGATGTGAAATTCCAACAGCTGGCTCTCAACAAACCGGAAGGCGGTCCAGAATAGTGCTGTGTTCAATGAGATATACTGTATGTGAGAGGATAAAGTATGCGTACCCTGACAAGAAGAGCCCTCTCCTGGTAGTACATGGCAATTGGAGTTATGTTGTGCTTAAAGGTTTCCAAACGTTTATCTATGGCATGGGCATTATCATCAGGGCGACCCTTATCTGCGGCTCTCTTCTCCAGACGTTGGCGAAGTTGCAGATTGGAGCAGGCCAGTAGAATCACAAGGTCGGGGGAGCCAATCTAAGCATGAGAGTCAGAATGTGGTAAATGTAACATGGTAAAAAATGTCATACAAAACAAAAGTGACATTTTATTGATATCATTCTAACTATTTTCATAACTGTCACCAAGGTTTCCATAGAGCTACATGTGTGCCGGGTGGGCTTGGGTGTGCATCTGCCCACCTATTCAAAAATCTGCCCCACCAAGTACAAGCAACAGGTTTGTACATATATAATTTGATTTGTATAATACAGCAATGAGTTATGTACACTGACTGACCAACTGAACAATTGTTAACTGCGAAAGTACAATATGTGCCCTTCCAGAGTATTGCGCTTCCAAAAACCTTGGATTATAGTGTCTCTATTGCAGAGTCAAGTGTATCACAGCACCCGGAAGATGAGAGGAACATGTTCATAGCAATAGTTTTTTGGGGGAAACCATCGACATTATGAAAGGTTTGAAAAAAAATTTTTTTTACTGTATGTGTTTTTACAGTATTGAAGGAATACTCCAGCCATCAAACACCTCAAAATCATTTTCCAGGTCATATTTTCAACATCCTAGTAAAAAACAATACATTTTAAATGCATTCTGAAGTTTCCAAACTACCGTAAGTTTGTGATTTTGTATCTCGTTTACATCACTGAGTAGGGCTGGGCACCGAACGTCGATACTTTCATGGCACTGACCAAAATACTCTGATCCTATCGAGTATCGACAAATGATGTATCTTTCGGTGCCAAACTTCAGTTCCAAAAGCGTCTGTGAGCCAATAATCATGTAGCATACTTGCGTGTAAGGACCTGAAGTTACCGGCGATTAGCTGTCTAACGCAACTTAAAACACATCATGTGAAAGAGACACCACCAACAGGAGGACTAGAGAAGGCAGTGGGTTGGAGGTGGACGAGGGTGGTGGCGGGAGTTGTGAAACTGGGGAATGGGATGCAGTTAGAAATAATAAACGCAAAAAGAGTAGACAGGATGTTAAATCAGTTGAGGATGATGATGAGTGTGAGCGTAAAACACATGTCGCAGAAAGAAGTAACGAGTTTCTGGTGGTTGTCAAACTTGTGCAAGAGGACGCTACGTTTGGCGCATGCTATCCAATAAGGCTAACTAACAACATTGCTAAAGAAATCGGGGAGGTGAGTAGTGCCAAGGTATTGAGGGTTGGAACTATGTTAATCATGTGTAAGGATGTTGACCAACAAGGGAAAGCAATCCGGATGTTAAAGTGGATGACAAGAAAGTGCAGTGTTCTATGTTTAATAGCAGGATGTTGGTCCGGGGAGTTGTGACGGGGATTCCGATAAGTTATCTGTTGTGGATATCAAAGGTCATATGACGAATGCAAAAGTGAGGTCAGACGTCTGAAAGAACTGGAATGGGGTTAAAACAGATAGTCTTTGGTTTCTGATCATCTTTGATGTTAACAGGCTTCCGGACAAGGTGTACATACAGTGCCTTGCGAAAGTATTCGGCCCCCTAGAACATTTCGACCTTTTGCCACATTTCAGGCTTCAAACATAAAGATAGAAAACTGTAATTTTTTGTGAAGAAGCAACAACAAGTGGGACACAATCATGAAGTGGAACGAAATTTATTGGATGTTTCAAACTTTTTTAACAAAAAAAACTGACAAATTGGGCGAGCAAAATTATTCAGCCCCTTTACTTTCAGTGCAGCAAACTCTCTCCAGACGTTCAGTGAGGATCTCTGAATTATCCAATGTTGACCTAAACGACTAATGATGATAAATAGAATCCACCTGTGTGTAATCAAGTCTCCGTATAAATGCACCTGCTCTGTGATTAGGGCTGCTCGATTATGGAAAAAATCATAATCACGATTATTTTAGTCAATATTGAAATCACGATAAATTAAATCGATTACTCATCGATTTTGGAAATTTGCATGTTGATTTTAAAAAACAGTGAAAATATACTGACGTCAGGAGCGGGTGCATTTTTTTTACTTTGTTGAGGGTGACCAGCACACATAGTTTGTTAGAATGTTTGGATTTGATTAGACAGCAATTTCTTTCAATTATATTTGCAAATAATTTATTTATATTATATTAAATAAATTAACACTTCTAAACGTATCTTATTTTCTATTTCGCCTGCAGGTTTTACATGTGCGCACGATCACTGTGCTTAATAAGTCTGCTGTAGAATCACAAACAGCAGTTCAAACAAACTACTGAATAGAAGTAACACGAAGCCTGGCTCTTCAGTCGGTAGAATAATTGTTTATAAGTAATACATGGATCTACACTACACCTGTGCTAATGAAACCAAGAACGAGAACGTGATTAACTGCTCAATTTCGTTGCTTCAGTACTGATATGCGCAATCTAATAAAGAAAAATGTTTCACTAAAGGAAACAACGCTGCAAGGACACAAATAAAATATCCCAAACAAGACTCAAATAGACAAAGCTGATAAGCTAACTAACAAACAAAGTACCTGCGTTGCTGTGAGGTAAACTCATGGAGCTGCTGCAATCAACTTGCTGTAATATATAAAATACTGTAGACCATAGATCAATATTTTGCCTTTGTCACCTCATCAGCACAGCATTTCTCATATAAAACACGCAGAGAAACTTTGGTAAAGTGGTGGCGAGATGGCAAATTATAATGCTTGTCCAAAGTAACAACATTCTAGAGCGGTCGTTCTCAACTGTGCTAATGGGGCACACATCTTAGGCTAAAAGTATGCAACGGCATGTGTTATTTTTTTGTGCCTGCGCACACGATGGATATGGAGTTACACTGTAAAATGCGTCTTTAATAGACGACTGAGTTAGTTTCACTTTCGGTTTCGGGAGGGACAAAAGTGTGTGTCATTCGAACACAAGACAAAAATAAGAGTTCTTAGAAAATGCAATGTACAAAATAATCGTTTTTTCTCGATTACACTGTTTTTGTGATTGTTAGGAGCTGAAATCGAAATCGCGATCAAAATCCGATTAATTGCACAGCCCTATCTGTGATAGTCTCAGAAGTCAGTTGAAAGCACATAGAACATCATGAAGAACAAGAAACACACCAGGCAGGTCCGAGATACTGTTGTGGAGAAGTTTAAAGCTGAGATACTGTTGTGGAGAAAGATTTCCCAAGCTTTAAACATCCCAAGGAGCACTGTGCAAGCGATAATATTGAAATGGAAGGAGTATCAGACCACTGCAAATCTACCAAGACCCGGCCGTCCCTCTAAACTTTCAGCTCATACAAGGAGAAGACTGATCAGAGATGCAGCCAAGAGGCCCTTGATCACACTGGATGAACTGCAGAGATCTACAGCTGAAGTGGGCGAGTCTGTCCATAGGACAACAATCAGTCGTATACTGCACAAATCTGGCCTTTATGGAAGAGTGGCAAGAAGAAAGCCATTTCTGAAAGATATCCATCAAAAGTGTTGTTTAAAGTTTGCCACAAGCCAACTGGGAGACACACCAAACAAGTGGAAGAAGGTGCTCTGGTCAGATGAAACCAAAATCGAACTTTTTGACAACAATGCAAAACGTCATGTCAAACATGGTGGTGGCAGCATCATGGTTTGGGCCTGCTTTTCTTCAGCAGGGACAGGGAAGATGGCTAAAATTGATGGGAAGATGGATGAAGCCAAATACAGGACCATTCTGGAAGAGTCTGCAAAAGACCTGAGACTGGGACAGAGATTTGTCTTCCAACAAGTCAATGATCCAAAACATAAAGCAAAATCTACAATGGAATGGTTCACAAATAAACATATCCAGGAGTTAGAATGCCCAAGTCAAAGTCCAGACCTGAATCCAATTGAGAATCTGTGGAAAGAACTGAAACCTGCTGTTCACAAACACTCTCCATCCAACCTCACTGAGCTCGAGCTGTTTTGCAAGGAGGAATGGGCAAAAATGTCAGTCTTTCGATGTGCAAAACTGATAGAGACATACCCCAAGCGACTTACAGCTGAAATCGCAGCAAAAAGTGGCACTACAAAGTATTAACTCAATTTTTCAGTTGTTTATTTGTTAAAAAAGTTCAAAATATCCAATAAATTTAGTTCCACTTCATGATTGTGTCCCACTTGTTGTTGATTTTCACAAAAAAATTCAGTTTCATATCTTTATGTTTGAAGCCTGAAATGTGGCAAAAGTTCGAAAAGTTCAAGGGGGCTGAATACTTTTGCAAGGCACTGTAGGTTATATGTGCTATGATGTGAGGCCGTATGTTCAAGATAATTGTCAATTTGGCTGAAAAGTACCTTGCTGTGTCAGGACTTTACTGGGAAACGGTTAAAGATACTGTTACTGAAGATGTCCAAGTTTCTCAGGCTTGGGCTCGGTCTTCCTATTGGTGTTCATTGTACTTTAGTGGAATGCAAGAAGTTTAATACCGAATGGTCAAGAGTTTAAGCGGTATATAGATGATTTGAAAGAGAAACCTAATGTGCTTTGTATTCAAGAGATGTGATTAAAACCACAGTTGGATTTTGTTCTGAAAGGCTATACTGCAGTAAGGAGAGATAGGGAAAATGGAAGAGGGGGAGGAGTTGCAGGAAACAGTATGCGCTCGGGGTCAGGATATGGGATGGTATACAGGTATACTCAATTATTATAATCCATGTGGACAATTAAGTCAAGGTATTTTGGAGGATGTGGGGGGCTCTTTTCTTGATAGGGTAGTGTGGTGCTGGGACTTTAATTCTTAACTCACTGTGGGGTAGTAGTAGCCTGGTCCTACCAGACTCTCATACGTACATTTCATTTGTACAGAGAGTCTGGCCACTCTCCTTTGACAAGTGTTAACTTCCTTGAAGGCGGGTACTCTGTTGAAGTTTAAAATTATTGGATCTGCTCTGAGCCACTCTGGATCTGCCATTACCAATCGCTAACGTTTGGTGGTGATGTACTACACTCAAACTAGCGCAGGACATCAACTGAATACTGAATATCGGATCGGCGCACCCCTACACTGAACCTCAGAGCGTTCATTATGTCTGCTGTGTCTCAGAGGTTTCCGTCCCTGACGATCACCAATGCAGTTCGAATTGAGATAAAGCAAATTGAATTCACAAGTAATATATTTTTCCAATAAAATAAAGGTCATCAAATGTATCAGCCTTGTGTTTTTTATTGTCTCTAATTGTTCACATTCTGACAGATAATTAATCTATACTGTAATCATATTTTAACAAAAAATGTTTTAACAGAAATGATTATAAAAACATTAAACGTACAATATGTAGTTTTTGGCCGCTAGGGGTCTCAAATCAAAACAATAGCAAAAGATGTACTTGGATGAAGTTGGGAAGTACCGTGGGATCATGGGTTTTGTTATCGTAGTCAATGACAACCTTCCAATCTAGCGTCTACGGCAGAAAGATTGTTCAATTGACAAAGTAATGTATTGGTAAAAATATTATAACTTTATTCACATTATGTTTGGCAGTTCTCTAGAACTTAGAGTAACTACAGCAGTCAAAATTTATATGATGCCACTGACGGAAGACAAAATGAAACATCCCATGTCTTCGAATTATCTTACAAATTTCTCTGTGTTTGAAAGTTGGTGGAAACATTTAGGATAATGTAAGTACACAACTAAGAAATATATAATATAGGTATAGTGATGTTTGCTTTTTTAATGCAAAGTATGTCTTTTGTTATTGTTTTGGAAAACTACATATTGTACCTTTAAATACTGTAGGTGAATTTCATTTATCATGCCTTGTTAGCACTGTGCAGGCTGGTGGTGGTGGTGTAATGGTGTGGGTGATGTTTTCTTGGCACACTTTAGGCCCCTTAGTGCCAATTGGGCATCATTTAAATGCCACAGCCTACCTGAGCATTGTTTATGACCATGTCCATCCCTTTATGGCCACCATGTACCCATCCTCTGTTGGTTACTTCCAGCAGGATAATGCACCATGTCACAAAGCTCAAATCATTTCAAATTGGTTTCTTGAACATGACAATGAGTTCACTGTACCAAAATGGCCGCCACAGTCACCAGATCTCAACCCAATAGAGCATCTTTGGGATGTGGTGGAATGGGAGCTTCGTGCCCTGGATGTGAATCCCACAAATCTCCATCAACTGCAAGATGGTATCCTATTAATATGGGCCAACATTTCTAAAGAATGCTTTCAGTACATTGTTGAATCAATGCCACGTAGAATTAAGGCAGTTCTGAAGGCGAAAGGGGGTCAAACACAGTATTAGTATGGTGTTCCTAATAATCCTTTAGGTGAGTGTATATATATATATGACTAAAAACAATAGGAAAAACAAGATCCACAGAATAAAATGCCCTTGACATGATTCGAACTTGAAATCTCTGAATGACAGGTCCTGTGTTCAATCGACTAAGCTAAACGTCCTCTGTAGACAATTTTGTGATGTCTGTACTTAAACAGACGTCACAAAAATGTGATGTCTGTTTAAGTACAGTAATAGGCTATATTTACTCTGTGATCAGATCATGTAACTGGCTGGTTTACATAGTACTGTATAGCAGAGTATAGGTCTCTAGCGCCCCGTCTGACTGTAATAGTTCATTACATAGTCTAGTAAATTATCATATTTTGACGCGGTGAGAAATGCAAAATCTAACAGTTAAGCTCTGTATGTGTTCAGGCAAAATCCCATAGGAACGTGCCTTTAGGGAAGTTGTTGCCCCTGCCTGTGTCTCAGCGACCTTGGACGCATGTCTCCATAGGCTTTGTGACTGACCTTCCCAGATCAAAGTGATTTACCACAATCATGGTGGTAGTAAACTGGTTTTCTAAGAGCTGTCATTTTATACCACTAACTGGTCTCCATTCCTGTCTTTAGGCACCTAAGGCACTATTCCAACAGTTCTTCCGGCATTATGGACTTCCGGAGGACATCGTCACGCACCGTGGTCCTCAGTTCACTTCACGTGTCTGGAAGGCCTTGACATCTGGGTACAGACCTCAGTAATCGGCTGGTGGAACGGATCAACCAGGATCTGGGGAGGTTCCTGCAGAGTCACTGCCAGGACCGGCAAGGTGAGTGTGCAAGGTTCCTCCCATGGGCAGAATACGCACAAAATTCATTTGTCCACTCTTCCACAGGGCTCACTCCCAGTGTGTCCTGGGATACCAGCCGGCCCAGGCTCCCTGGACCCACAGTCAGACGGATGCCCCGATGTAGACAAATGGATCTGCAAAGTAGGGGAGGTCTGAAACATGGCCCACGTGCATCTTAAACAAGCCACCACCAGTGGAAGCAGTCCTCAATGTGCTTTGTCTATGTATTTCATTTTGCCACTGTGTGGAGTTAATTCCTTGTTATATGTAACACTACTGTGTTTTGGGAATTTGTGGAGCTCTTCTATAAAAACTACTAGTTTCAACAGCATCTACCTCCTGTTATCTACATACCAGGTGCATGGAAGTACTGCTCTGTGGGTTCCAGACGTCTGAGCTCTGCTTACAATCTGTATTACAATTACTCGTGATAAGAATAGCCACAAGGGTAAAATGTAATGTACACTGTAAAAAATGTCTGTGAATTTAACGGTATAAAAATGTCAAATCATGACGGTGAAAGACCGTAAACTCAAAAAAGGTTGAATACAGTTTCTGTAACAGTGAAACACAGTAAATTTATTTATCAGCTGAAATATACATTTTTGCATCTCTTTTCTGTTAAAATACATTACTACACCGTTAAATATAGTCTTTCTCTGTGTTTATAACGGAAATATGCCGTAAAATATACGTGACAGTCAACGTTTTATAAGATTTCCCAGAATGCTTTGCTGCACATTTTGTTTTTCAGAAAAGTTTGTTTTAGTAAATTTTGTGCATCAATCATTCATGCATTGAACACTTTATGTTTCATTATTAAATAATAATAACAATCTTTACTTTTCAAACCTAATAAAACTCTAAGTCGTTATCTTTAGTCCAACCATTACTGAGATGTGTGTTCCCACCAATGTAGTTGATTTAGTCGTAGTCTACTAGTGAGTTATTCACCATTGCAATTCTTATGAATGCAGGTTGTGGGTGATAAAATAATACAACTTTGGATATGAGTTCAGTCAGATTCTGATAGGTACTAAATATATGTGAATCATTAAACATTAGTTATTTTTTATTAGACTGTTAAATTCACAATAAAACACTGTCTAATTTAATGGTAAATAGCTGTAATTTCACGGTACAATACGGTGAAATAAATTACGCTTTACGGTAAAATATAGCATTAAATACAGACCTTGTGTCACATCTGGGTCGGGATCCAGGGGTCCCCACCGCTCCAGGTCCCCGGAGTACAAGGAGGATATCTGGATCAGACGCAGTGACTTTCTGTTCAGGGTTATTATTATGTTCGGGGTTTAGGGGATTCTAGCCTTCTTCATGCGCGGCTATGCCGTCTAGTTCTGTTGGGGAGTTCTACCCTACTCTATGGTGTGGAATTCATTATTACGCACTAGTGATGGGAAGTTCGATTCTTTTTACTGAATCGTATCTTTGAATCTCGTTCATTCAAATGAACGAATCATTTTGATTCGTATCGTTCATTTGCGCATGCGCAGATCGAAATGAACGAAAAGAATCAGTATACTGATCCGTACCGTATGTACTGGATCCTAGAAATAAGCCTTCGCAAAAAAGAAGGAAATAAC
>JACXGM010020961.1:0-10812 GCA_016801145.1 Umbra pygmaea | reverse complement strand
CACTTATCAGAGGAGTAGTGCTGGTCTAGAATCAGGAGAACATTCCATAAGCAGGGGACACCTGATCCAGGATCTGCTTCATGAACCATCTTTCACAGAGGCGATTCAATTAGGAGGAGGAGGTTAGGAGAAGTGTGATTGATGATGACAGTGTTTCTGAAAGAACTCCCACTGATTCTCAAACATGTTTCAAAAGCAATGGGGGATTGGTACCTTACTCCTCCACATCATGCTTTCCAGATAGATCAAATATGAAAGGAATTTGGAATACAGAACGTGGCAAGAAAATAAAAAACTCAAAACAAACAAATCATCCAACAAAAAATGATGTTGTGACAAAATGTTTGTATAGATTCTACTCATTTATCAGACACTTATCCAGATGGAGTATTAACACAGTTAGTCCATATATTAAAAAAGCTAAGTGAGACAGACAAACCCACTTGGTGAGCTGGGAATACCATACAAATTATAATTATAGTTAACAACGATAACAGTGGTTGTGGTCATGGAAATATTTAAGGTATTTAAAAAAATAATTGCCCTTGAAAAGGTTTGGTTTCAGATGTTTTCTGAAAATGGACAGAAACTCTGCTAATCCTACTCTCCAGTGGAAGCAAGAAGGTGCCAGGACTGAGAAGAGTTTTGATTGGCTGGATTGGGAGCCGCCATGTCCCAAATGTGTGGGATGAGCAAGAGCCCAGAGGCTGCCAAATGAAGAGCCTGGTTAGGGGTGAAGGGTTTGATCATTGCCTGTAGGTTGGATGGAGAAGCTCTTCTAGTTGCTTAATAGACAAGCACAGTGGCCTTGTAGCGGATATGGGGAGAACATGGCATGGTGGAGCACTGATGTGTACTTCTTGTGCTATATCCTAACTGAGCCCCTCAGGGTTACGTTTAGTCCCTGATTTTTCACATTGGCAACCTCCTTCAGGTGTGGAATGGTCGAAGGTTGATCACATATTTTCCTCCAAACCGTTGCCGTCTTATCACACGCTCACACAAAACCAAAGGCTTAAAGCTTGAAACTGACCTTGTTCGAGTTGGGGAGCTGAACTAGATGTTGTGTCCAGTCACACTAGTCACACTTTCATACTTCACATCTTTCCTGATGGCAGAAAAATATGTGGGAGGCGGGGCGATTACCAAAACAATATCTCTTTTGTATTGAGCATTCACGCCTTCCCCAAAGACAAAGAGCGTAATGCTGCTTTCTGACCAATCACAGCACACCGTCTTCCACGCGACAGCAAAGGAATCTAGAAACAAAACCCCCCCGTTCAACATAGAAACCCCCCCAAAACACACAAAAGTTACATCGCCTAGTGAGGAAAGCGTTGACTAATCACACTTGCGCCTGGAGGTCTGAATCACCTATTAGGCAGTACAGGTGGGAGGTTCACATTCATCAAATATACAACCATGGTTGAATTCACAGGTGCCCGACTCGCAAAAGAACAACATGACAAGATAATTGTGTCTGACTATTTACCCGTCTACCCTGGGTAGCGCAGTACCAATTTGTGCCAGCCCTAGCAGACTCCCCGGGCATAGTTGGAAATTGTGTTTTTCTTTTGCTCTTTCTACAGTCAGATAGACAACTGGAGCCAGGAAAAGGTTAACACACTCAGTTTCAACCCTGCTCTGTCACAAGTTCAGTTTCCATCAAAGCGGATGATGCTCATCCTTACATACATCCTTACATAACCAACAATCCCATCCGTGTGCAGACACACACAAACACAGACACACAACTCTGCCTGGCGGGAAAAACAACAACAGCTTGCGAGGAGTAAAGGCTGGACTCAGCAGAGGGTGCCGTTACACTTACAGTGTTTCTTCCAGGGCAGGAGTGACAGCTGGTACAGTCACCCCTCATCGAAGCCCTCTCAGGGGTGTCGGCTTGCTCCTTGACTCTAAACCTAACCCTACATTTTCATGAGAAGGATATTATTACTACATGATGACATTATGACTTGCATTAATACTGAGTGTTAGGCAAACTACTATCACACATGAAGACCATGTTCAGTCAGAAACATGATCTCCCTGTTGTTGTCTTTATTTTCAATCTGAAATGTTGATGTTTTTTATCATTATCTGAACACCCACTGTTACTCAGACACACGGTGATCGTTTTAAAAGTACAACCACAAAGACTTCATGTGGCCTTTAAAGACAACAAAACCAGGAAAGCGTTTAGTTGCAGCTGGCTGCCGTCCCTCTAGCGAATGATGCGTTAGCCCAGCAGCAACTGTGCTAGAGATTGTTGTCATTTTGTTACATGGTCTGAACTTTGCTCCAATTGGCAAGAAAGCAGAGAGGGAGTGGTGGTTGTGCGTCTTTTACCTCACACACAGCTGCCTGCCAGGCCTGCAGTTTACTGTGAGTAGTACAGTAAAGACAGTTGAAGAAAAGTTTACCGTAAGTAGTACAGTAGAGTGGTGATGGAAAGTTTACTACAAATCGTACACTAGAGTGGCAAGCAAAGATTAAATAGTGCAGTTAAGAGTGGTGAGGGAAAGTTTACTTCAAGTAGTACAGTAAAGAGTGGTGAAGGAAAGTTTACTTCAAGTAGTACAGTAAAGAGGGATGAGGGAAAGTTTACTTCAAGTAGTACAGTAAAGAGTGGTGAGGAAAAGAGGACAGAGTTGCTTGCTTCGGCATTGGCTTAGAGCTGCTAGTGAATGTGTATACAGTACCAGTGTTCTACGGTATGTCTCTTGTGTATTTGTCTCATCAGTGTGTCTCTCTTGGTTGGCTGTGCCTCCTGTCACTCTTACAGTTATCTCCTCCCTCCTCTCTCTTCCTGAGTCTATTTGTCAGCCATTCCTCTTCCCTGAGAAACACACGCAGAATTCCAGGAACTAGGAAGGACGTTACACATCCAGTGCTGTTTGTAGTTGTAACAACTGCTGTGATACAGAGTGGTTGTTGTGGGGGGCAGACAGACGCTGCTTTGTTGTTTAGGCTGGGCAGAAGGTTACCATGGTGATTAAACCAGGCAGGGTCCATCCCTTAGGGACTTTCCTACTTTCTTAAATCACTGTCATCCCACCACACTTAAGCACACTTACACAAACACACAAACTCACACACATATCTAACACACAGACAACACAACACACACGCGTTATATCTCACGTTGAGCAGGACCTGCTGCTTCTGAAAAATACTGCTGGTCGTCACGGCGATGCATACAAAATCGTACGAAATAGTAAAAAACAAAACATATATCCACGTGACGTTTTCGGAGGCAGGATAAAGTACGTTTACGAAACGTAAAAAAGTTTGTTTACCCTAACCATAACCTCACTAACCTAGCATATTATCCCTGAATTAAACGTTCCCCAAGTACTTTAAATTGTAAACGATTGGTCTATTCTTGGAAGTGTTACGGTAGAACGGAGAATCAATACGTAAAAAAACCTACATTTTGATTGGCCATATCGTCTGCCTACGTAATGTGGTGAAATTTCCGTACGGTTACCCACATCTTGCCATGAGAATGCGTTGGGTCGTCTCATAAACAACCCTCCACCTTGGCCCCTCCTTTCCTGCTTCCCATCTTCCAGTGTCTCTCCCTGACTTAGCTCACTCTTCTTCCCTCGTTTCTTTCTTTCTTTGTCTCCTCACCTTTGTTCTCTGTAAGTGTGGTTACCTAGCACTGTGCTGCGCTGTGTACAGTATCATTACTGTGAGGCCAACGAACACAGCCTTCCTGGCTGGGCAGTAGGCATCTGGTGTTGTTTACCATCTGACAGAACGTGCTGAGCATCTGACGGAACTTATACACCAATACCTACCACCCATACACACACATTTATTTTCCCTAACTTGAAATAGACATAAGGCCAACCACAATACCTAACTGGTCACCACTAAACTTACCCCAACTCTAACACTTTTCCCAATTGCGCATTTTATATTAACCCTAAAAGCAGGGACCGGCCAGAAAACGTTGTAGGGACTGTTTTTTGCATCTTTGTGGGCAAGTTAACACCACTATTTATATTGCATGGCAATGTAAATAAACACACATACGTACATAAAGCCAAGGCAATATAACCAACGTTTTCTGGGTGCCAGGCACAAATAACAGTTGTTGTTTACTTGCTTGGTCTTCGACCAGATGGAGATAGGGAGGCATCCAGGGATAAAGAATAAACAATGAAAAATGACAGGCTAATTAGCTTCTAGAATCTGTCGATCAATTCTTCAGTTTTCACACAGGCCCCAGAGAGTTGGCACTGCGGACGTGAGAAACATATAGGAAAGGGACGGATATAGCTCTGGGCTATTGTTGGTGTTTTGCTTGTGTCTATATGATTATCTTTCAAGCTTTTCTTATAGGAGCTGAATTGACTGGGTTATACAGTGATTTTGGTGTTTTCTCTGTCTCTCGTTCTTTCTGTCTGTCTGTCTCTCAGACTGACTGTCTGTCTGCTTGTCTGTCAGTTGTCTGTGGTGTGTTAATGAGAGTTTATTCTCTGAGAGAGACAGAATTTTCTTCCACGTGTAATCTTCTCCTAAAGGCCACTCTGCCTTAAAGAGCTCCTGCCTGCCCGTTGAAGGGTGTGCACGACTCTGTGCGCACGTCTGCCTGTGCATGTGTGCGCGTGTTACGTTAAGACACGTTCGTGCATCTATGTGTCTGTGTGTCCGTGCGTGTGCATGAAAGTATTTGTGCTTATTGGGTGGTGGTTTGTGCGTGCGTGTGTGTGATCGTGCATGTGCATGTGTGTCCGTGCATGTGCGTGCGTGTCCGTGCATGTGTGTGTGTGTCAGTGCATGTGCGTGCGTGTCCGTGTATGTGTGTGTGTGTGTACATGCCTTGTCAACCATTAAAAACTGGTGGGGGATTCCACTGTCTTGTGGTTAAGCACCCCATATCAAACATCTGCCAGTAGAAGCATTTTGTGCTCATTAGGTATATGTTTAGGTGAACAGATTTTTATAGAGCCCAAGGCTGCGTTGAAGTCATCTTCACTGATAGGCTCCTATTTAACGTACCCCCTCCAAGATGGAACTGGAAAAGAGCCCCTCCTCTGTCCTCTAGTCGAGTACTAGCGGAGGTGCTAGATGTGTCATTTTTCTTTGTCTGACTATCTGTGTGTGTGGAAGGGTCATTTAAATTGTTTTTGTTATTACCAGATTGTGTTTTGGCCAGCGTGCATGTTTGATAATTGTGTTAGCTGGCTCAGTGGAGATGAAAAGAGTCAATAGTGTAGCACATCATTCTCAGAAGATATATTATGTGGACTCATGGGGTTACTGGGTCAGTAGGTCCAGGGTTACTGGGTCAGGAGGTTACAGGGTTACGGGGTTAGAAGGTTACAGGGTTACATGGGTGTGTGACCTGGAAATGTGCAACACAGCAGAATAACTCTGAGAGGCGGGTGTTATTGCTTATGGCTATTGTTCATGATGTATAGGCTATTAGTGTCTTTTTCTTTAACATTATCATCTCAAATTCATATTACAGTTAACCAAACACAGCTGTATTAGAAAACACCATGAGGTATTTTGATAAGAACGAAGCATAATAAGAATTAATTCAGAATGTTGTGCCATGGAAGAGCCTGTACCCGTGTGTAAAGAGAAAGAGGCTAGCTATCTTTACACTACAATAGGTAGGAGAACCTGTCCTTGCTTCCATTACCAATATTACAAACAACACAAAAACTGCTGCCCGCTTATTGTAAATGGAGGGGGCGTTGGTGTGTCGCATTACATGGCGTCTTACCTCTCACTGCCTGTGAATGCTGTAGTGGCACGTAGATGGTCTACATTAGGTACATAGGCTGCTGTTACTCACCGTTACTCTCCCGTCACTATCAATCAGTCAGGAGCTCCTCTAAACTGAGCTCAGCCGCTCCTCTTTAACTGGCCCTGCCAGCCGTCGTTACGAGCGCAGCGGGGGGAACTCTGTTATTGTTATCTGGGGTCGTGGGGGGCATAAGACGAGCGACGGAGGTGGGACCATGGTCCTCGCGCACGCCACAGCGGTCGTTATGACTCGCTCAGCCACTGCCTTTGTTCGATTCATCATGCCCACCCCCAACCTCTTCTGTCACACCCCCCCCAGCTCTATTCCCCGAGGCAGAACAGGAACATCCATTCAGGTCATCACAACATAGGATAACGCAGGAGAAAGTGTAATGCACACCTACGGCCCAGCCTGCTTCACCAGGTACTCTATCATCAGCCTGAGGGTCCCGCTTGGGGCCTGGGGGGTCCAGACGGAGGGTTGAGGTTAAAACTGCAAGACTGGGTGGGAACGATTTTCTAGCTGTCAACACTAATGACATGCAGTACTGGAGGGCAGCGAGAACGAGGGACAGTCCAGGGTTCAACATCAACGATGGCTCGCTGGCCCGCGGCCGGTAAAAACTAATGTCGGGCCAGTAAGCAAAGATTCCCCGACTGGGTTAGTGCTCAATTTTCCCATTTTATAATGTATTCTGTCATCTTTGCTGGCTAGATGTCACATTAAAATGTCTGTCAAATCAAAAATATTTTCAGCCCCCACCCATTTTAGTCCAGATGTGTAGTATATTGTTTATATTATATGCACAATTCAAGAAGAATCATCGTCTTACTGTAGTTAGCTTGAATCCCAATTGTGTTTCTAGGCTATTGCAGGCATTCCCTTACTGAGCGTCAGGCAGGGAATTCCCAACTAATGTGTGACGTATTTAGGGAAAGTCCGGTTGACAGAGCTGTCAATCAATCCAGATCTATATGGTGACGTCTAATGAGTTTGCAGAGCGAGCACATCCTCTAAACAAAGGAGAACAAGAGAGAAAATTCAAACCTAGACACCTGAGAGAAATAAACTAACATCGACGTTCACGAAATTGGGCTGAAAAGTATATAAGGAATCTCGAAATAACATTTCGACTTTATTCTCGAAATATTATTTTGAGAAAAGTCAAACTTTTATTGCGAGAATAAACCCAAAATTTTACTTTGAGAATTAACTTGAATTTTTATTTCGAGAAAAAAGTTGCAGCAGTTAACATGCAGCAGTGATCGTCACTGTTGATACATGCATTTTTTGCCATAGCTTGGCTGGTCTAATACCTATAGTCAATAGGTACCTAAACTCAAGCTGGCCATAATGACAAACTAAAGAACGAATGCAAGCACTGAAATGGACAAGTGAAAAAAAGTTGAGATAATTTACAGCTGGAGTCACCAGGCGGAAACATGATCACCAACAGCAGTAACGTGGGCACCAGGGCAGTGAGGCGGGCACAGGACGGAGACAGGTAGGAGTCATCAGGCCACATGGTCCTGAAGGGTGTTCCAAGGGTTTGGGTCCCCCTAGGATCAACATGACATCAGTAACATTAGAGTGGCCGTATCTTAGGTCGAGTAACTCAGTACAACTCTGACCCCAAAAACAAATATAGAAACTGTCTCTTGTCCCCCGTCACTCATCAATGAAACTTAAATAGGGACTGAATGACCCTAGTCCCTCGGCACATAAAACTTTGCAGCATAACATCCGGGGACTGGAGACGTGTTCCAGCACAAAGATAACCTCAGATAGGAGCAAACGGGCATGATTCGGACCCACCCACATTGCCAAGACCACACCACCAAACGGACACCAACAGACCGCAACCAACCTGAAAGCATTTATGGAAGCATTGTTTTTGCTCTTTATTATCATTTTTATATAAAATCAAGCATCCTTGTAATGTACATTGTATTACGTTAGGTCGGCCTTCACACATTATAGAATGTCTAGAACGGCTACAGGGTGAAACATCACAACACAAAACAGTCTCTGACAAACATGAATGTCTGCCCTCCCTTAATGAATGTGGTGACACAGAGCCAAACAGATAAATTAATGGCGTTCACGTACCATGTGAAGAGGGGTAAAAACAGACTGTTCAATTATAGTACAGTTTTTTTGTTGTTGGTTCCAGACACACACACTGCACTGGGGGGGAATTCAGCCCGGCTGACTGGCAGAATACACATGTGTATATGAGAGATCATAATTCATAAACATCAAGCTTCCTTCTCTCTCTCTCCCTCCTCCCCTTCCTTCGCCGCCACCTTCCGTGTGCTCTCATTTGCTCTTTGTTCCCTTTGGTATTCGTGGTACTAACGGTGATGTCATAGCCAGTCCAGACACTGGTGAGTTTGAGTGCTAAACATCCTTTTCAATGGATTTGTCTCAAAGGAAGGGAAATAGTAGTTTCTCGAATGCTAACACATAGACAGACATGCACAGATAAACACACACATACACATGCTCACACACAAACACACACACACACACACAGTGTGACTTAAGGTATGTTTACCTTTTAGTCTGTTAATCTATGTTTAACTGTATTAGTCTGAAATCACACCAAGATAAACTGCTGTTTGGGCTAGTGTGATTACTCAGTGGGATTAGTTGTTTATGTTTTTCTCAACTCCCTCCCTCCCTCTGTCTGTCTCGTTCTCCTGCTCCCTGATTTGGTGTATCTGGGCGAAAGAGCACACTTGTGTGGTGTGGTGGCCTGGTCTGTTTTTAGTGGTTTCTCTGGCATAAATGCAGAAAAGAGACATTGAGGCAGAGAGAATATCCATCGATGGAGAGACAGTGAAACACACACAACACACCACACACACACACGTAAGCAAACACACACACAGACAAATGGAGGGCTAGAAAGAGAAGTAAATAGGCCAGAGAAGGAGACAGATAGAGAACAGAATATAGGTTAGTAGGCAGGAACATGGTCTATATATAGCATAGCCATGCACCAGACAGACAGACAGACAGACAGACAGACAGACAGACAGACAGACAGACAGACAGACAGACAGACAGACAGACAGACAGACAGACAGACAGACAGACAGACAGACAGACAGACGGAATGACAGAAAGACAGACAGAGGCTATTATAATAAATCATTCCTAAATGAATTATTCCACATTTCTTTTACATTTCTAACCATTAGGAACCTAAGCATCCAGACATTTATAAACTACAGTAGTTAATAATGATTTAGAATAGCATTCATGCAGTGTTCAATTTAGGTTTTATTAAACCATTCCTAAAATGGCAGTTAAGTATTTTTTGAGGCCTCATTAAAGTGTAGGGCAATTTGTACTTAATAAATAAATTAGTGTGTCTTGTGTAATTTCAAACTGAAATATGGCCATACCATTAATAGCCACATTACAGCAGTGTTCTCATAAAGGTTTAAAAACATCCCCTAGAACATACACCTTAGCCAAAAGTATGTGGACACCGCTACTAATGGTGGAGGAGGTTTAATGGTCTCGGGCTGGTTTTCAGGATTTGGGCAAGGCCACTTAGGTCCCGTTTACGTTCCGATAGCTTTCAGCCACATATTCGAGACCGCTCAGGAGAAGCTTGAGATGAGACAAAATAATTTCCAAACTGGTTACATTTACATTGTCAAGTCTCGAGACGGCAATTGTGTTTGTGGGTGTGTCATGGAATGTTCTTCAAGATGTCTCGAGCTGGGTGCTTGAGCTCAGAAATCACACCAGTCCGTTGAACTACACGTGAAGAATTGAGACACATACCCCATGATACACATTTCCCGAGACGTTCCTGAACAATTGCATTTACATTTGCAAATCTTTGTAAATCTTCTTGTGCGCTACCTCAGGAGGTTGCATGAAATTCGAGAGAGAGACGCAAGTTAACACACTACAATTTTGTATTTAGTGTCTCAAGCAGTCTCGAAAATTTGACTGAAAGCTATTGGAATGTAAACGGGACCTTATTTCCAGTGAAGGGATACATACCATTTTAGACAATTTGCCATCTTTGTGGCAAGAGTAAGGCCATTTCCTGTTGCAACATGACTGTGCCCCTGTGCACAAAGCAGGGTACATAAAGGCATAAAGCCTGACCTCAACCCCATTGAACACATTAGGGATGAATTGGAATGGTGATTGTTATCCAAGCCTTCTCATTCAAAATCAATGGCAGACATCACAAATGCTAATTTGGCTGAATGGGCAAAAATTCCCTAGCCAGGCTGATGCAACCTGCGTGACTCAGAGCACAGGACTGTGACCTACCTGGTCTGGACAGGAGCCTATATCCATTTCAGAATTCAATCAGAAAATGTGCCCTTGATTTGATTGGTTCTTACTAACAAGCTATTTACATCAGCATCTCCCCAAATCCATATGACAGACTAAGTATGTTGGAATGTTCTCCTGCTAATTGCCTATGAGGTCGCCATCGGTCAAGTGTGGTTAATGAAGTTTTAATTGTTTTTCAATTATGTTATCCATATACCATGAATACTCCCAGGATTGTACTAATGTGAATTCAACGTGATAGTGACACTTTGGTTTCATGGAGTGGTGGATTTGGATGTCAAACAAGCTCATATGGCTGTGATGGTTAGCTGTCTGCATACCTTTGCAATATAGTGTATCAAGTACAATTAAATCACCATTAAATCACCAAATAGTGTGCTGAGTGTAATACACATTCCAGTCAGAAAATGTTAAGCATTTCTACAAAAACAAGTGTTGATTGCAGTCACGACAAACAGCAATCTTTACCTGAACTCAAATCAACACTGTAATGCATAAAAACATGTGTAATGCTGTCAGATTAAATTCTGGTTTGCATGTGAGTTAAGACATCTGGTTCCTAATGTCTCCACCCTTACAAAAAGAAGCTCTAAGCTCTAACCACACACACACACACACACACACACACACACACACACACACACACACACACACACACACACACACACACACACACACACACACACACACACACACACACACACACACAC